>BDUI01001724.1:106338-141183 GCA_002335545.1 Apodemus speciosus | reverse complement strand
GTGGGCATGTGCATATGAGTGTGGGTACCCATGGAGGCCAGAAAAGAGCATGGACCCTGTGGAATTGGAGGTATAAGTGGCTCCATATATATGAGTCATTTGACATGGGAGTAGACACCTGAATCCAGCATCAGACGATCTTTATTGCTAAGTCATCCCTCTAGCCCCAAAAGTTCCATTTAGGATTCCTTTCAATATTGCTTGACTACTGTAGGAGATAAAAAGCAGTATGTATAGGTTGAGGGAAGTGGTGTACTCTGGTTGTTTTATATTCTGTAGGCAGCAAATGTGCAATGATAAAAACTGTTTGCTACTTTGAGTTATGTTAAACTTAGTTAGCTACTACTGGTCTAATTAGTTCCTAAGAAATTTCCCTACTTTGACTTGGTGATTCTGTGGACTACTCTAACTAACATTTCATGACAACTAACACAAAGCAACACACACTATACACTGACAGCAGGTACATGAAAAGAAAGAGGAAGTAGACCTTTCTTCTAGAAACCTGAGGAGGATACAGTCTAACCTGTGAGTAAATACAATTAAAGTGTCTGACAGTGAGTTAAGAAATTCCCTGGAATCAGGGAAGAAATGGAATGTTTGAGCCTCTGGTAACTTACTTTTCTTATAAAGTACAAGTTAAACACACACCGCAGAAATAAAAATAACCCAGGAAATGCAGGGATGGGGCAGACTCTTATTCCTGCTCTCCCCCATCATGGGTATTTTGAAAGTGGCTAGTGTAACTCAGTGAACCCCTGGTCACAGAACTGTATCATTAATTACTCAATTATACAACAGGACAACTGAAGTGGAAGCTCCAATATCATTTACTTTAATCTCTAAAAAATCAAAATCTGTTAGCACAGATAACAGTCAACTTAAATCTGATTTCCTGATGATATCATTTTTATTAAGAACACTAAAAGTATTCTTCAAGTATTTCATAGTTATCTCTATAATTTTTAAAAGTGGTTATTAACTTTACTTATGTCATGGATCCTTTGAGACAAGAAGAAAGTTAAAATTCCCTCTTTTGTGAAAATATGGGTATGTTCCTGTGTCAGATTTCATGGGATTGACTAACTCTAGGCCCTGTGTTATAAATTTTTGAATTGTAGAAATAAAACCATGATTTCTACTAGACTTGCTAAAGGCCAACTTTAAGGTACAAAGTTAAGTTACGAGGGTTCAATGGAGATATCTTGTCAGTTGAAACAACTACAAGATGGGTACTGGTTCAAACCGGAGACACAGTCTACAGGACTGCCCAGTGTGGTTGTGGGATGGAAGCTTCCTCCTCACAGATCTGAAGGCTGTGACATGACCTCCAGCATAGGGAAGAGACAGAGTGTGGAACAGTACTTGCTTTGTCAGGGGAAGCCACTGTATAAATGTTATTTGTTGATTTTATGAACTCAAACTTGGCTTCCTGTTTTGAGAGCCAACTATTGAGTAGTAAAGCAAAAATGTCTATTATAAAAATGGCTATTAGAAAAGTGAAAGCAAGCCATCAGACACATAATTGGAATCATTAAACTATATGAAATCAGTAGTAGAACAACATAATAAAATGAAGTAAAGGCAATCTTGAAAGGGGAATGCCATAGCCACTGTTGTTTTCTTCAAAATTCCTAAAGAACACTATCTACACCACAGGAAAGATCTTTTAACAGATGAATCAAAACCTGAAGATTTCCACATCCTTTGGCTCTTCTATTAGCTGTCTCACTAATACAAATACAGTTGCAGAATGAAGGACAGTATATTATCTGGTGTGGAGAGATATACTGTCTTTCTAACTCACTTGTGCCTCATCACTCAGATGTCACAGGGTTTAACCTCCCCCGCTGTGGAAATGACATGCTTGTTTTACAGCATCTATCATGTGATCTCCCTGCTTCAGAGAGTTGATATGAGATATGGAATATATCCACAAGTAAGAGAGGCAGTCTCTTGGATGAATTATGTGGGTTATTCCTTCACAGCTGTGGATAGTTTTCATATTTTGTAAGACAAAGCATGATGCAATCTCTCACTACATTATTAAAGTGGATTAGGGCCTATCAGCATGCTCAGATGATGGCTGTGTGTAAATGTGCAGACACAGACAAGTGTGTGCACCACTGCATCCTCTCTGCCCTTTTCTCTAGCATTAGCTAGGAAAGATGTTTTGGGCCATGGTCACATTGAAAACATATGTGCAGCAAGTTCCCGTTCACAAACCCCCATCAGGGTAAACATGACTTGACCCAAAGAGAAAAAGTATCAGATTCTCTCCTCAAATTCTCCTTTGTGCTTGTAAAGCACCAAAATTGGTGTGGGTGGGAGGTTAGCTCAGTGATACACCACTTGCTAAGCTACTGTGTACTGTTCTGAACACTTTAAAAATGAAGCCAAGAAACAAGTCCCTTCTGTACTGCAGTTACCCTTCTCTACCCAGGGATGCAGAGCCTTTAACTCTAAGAAGCGCAAGTTTGTTGTTTTTTTTTTTTTTCAGGGAGGGATAAATAAGTTGCTTTCATCTCATTTCACAGATCCACGGAGAGAGTGTGTAACAAGGGCCTACCTCTTTTCGGTCCCTGGGTTGCTAGACTGAGGCACGAGACCATCTGTGAATAGCTCCATGTACATAGGCTTCAAAGTGATGTGCCTGGATCCCCGCTAAGTGGTCCAGAAGTTTTACTGCTTTTGATATATTATCTTCATTTTTTTAAATTGAGGTTGTCTTCTTGGTTGACTCCAGCTTGGATTAAGGTTTAAAAACAAAAGACTTACCAGCACAGGCTTTTCCCAAAGATCAAATGTATTAGAGATAACAATTTAGTTAAAACACATAATAATTTAAAAAGGCCATCGAGAAAAGTAGTAATAAGTCTCAGGGACCTAAGGGATTACTCACACTCATCCATAGAATAGTTTGAGCGTATATTGCTTGTGTATGTATAAGTTTTAAGATTTATTTATTTATTTATTCATTTATGTAGTGAATGTTTGTATGTGCACATGGTACCTAAGAAGGACAAGAGAATGATAGATCCTCTGATGCTTGAGTTACAAATGGTTGTGCTTGGCTGGGTAGCTGTAGGTGCTGAACTGAGCCCTGGTTCTCTTTAAGAGCAGCATGTAAGTACTCTTAGCCACTAATTTATCTCTTTACCTTCATTGTGGGAACTTTTATGAGTAACTCCAGTGAGATCTCCTGAGTTTTCTTTATGTTCAACTCAATCTCATGTTTATCAGCATAGTCTTTGGAGGCAGAGGAAAGGCCAGAACTAGAGCACTGTCAATGATAAACATCTTACAACCATCACCTTTACAATGGATGGCTACTATCAAAAACCAGATGTTTGCCTGCATTAGAAAAAAAGGGAATTTTCCTTTTACTCTGTTGAAACTTATGAGTATATTGACTTTCCAACATACTCATATGTATATGAAAATTCTCATAGGTATATGATAATTCTTCAACTTGCTAGAAAATTATCTCAAGTATACAAACTAATTTTTCTGTAAGACTAACATCTATACTAGACATGTTCATCTTTCCTGGTCTGATGCCTAGCAGAGCCTAAACATTATTTAAGCCTGTGTGTCTATCTATATAGGTACTTAGAAACATACCACTAAACAAATAAGTGAATGAATAGCACTGAATACAGGGAAGAGCTGAGAGGAGTTGGGAATCTAGTGCTTGCACAGTATACAAGGTCCTGGGGTAGATCTCCAGGATGAAGAAATTATTCTCTGATTTTTAAAAAAGTAATGAGCAATACATAGCTTTCCCAAGGGATGGTTATGTTGTGGATAGCCCTGGGCTTATATTTTGATGCTAATTCCACTCAGAGGCTGCAGGAGTTGCTTTGTGAACCTTCTCCTCACCTTAACTGTTCAAATAAAGGCTTGAGCCAATGATTGGGCAGGAGCTGAGAGTCTGAGGGAGGACCCTCGGGGTTAAAGAGGATGGAGAGGAGCTAGGAGGGATTGAAGGAGAGGCTGCAGAGAGAGAAGCTCAAGCTCCTGGCTGGAGAAAGCACAAGTTATATGGGATAATATAGATGTAATGAGAGTAGCATAGTGGGAGATCTGCCCAATCTGGGCTTATAGCTTGTTTTGTTACTTAGTTGAGATTTCTTTTATCGGGGAATTGGGTTGGAAACAAAGTATCAACATAGTTTTTTTTTTTTTTTTTTTTTTAACAACTTCTCTAAAAGTTCTATTAAAAAAAAGTAGTTCTTCTCTAACTTGGTGTAAAAGACCAGTGCATACCTGGAAGGTGTGTGCGGTTTTAAGGCCTGCCTTCTGGTGTCACCTACCTTTCTGTGCTCGCTGAACATCTCTACCAGCTATCACCCTGCACTAATGTAGACAGGCTGGACTGTGAGGCCCTGTCCCTTTATCCTTTGCTACAATGAAAACTATGACCACTGAAAGCCTGGAACTGATCATACTCTAGGGACATAGGACCCAAAGCTCTCTTAACACATTCTGGGAGAGCAATGAACAATTTCCTGTTCTTTATTTCTTGTAAGGTTGGAAAGTCATGATGCAGCTGCTGATTTTCTTTAAATAAATTATAGTAAAACACAAAGAATTGCAGTTTAAGCCAAAGCACTTCTGTTATGACATTGCTCACAGAATCTATAGATCTTAAAATGTTGGTCTGGTGTGTAGTACTGTTACCACCCAAATGTCAAATACTAGCATCTCAAGCTCAGGACCTTGTACATGCTCGCCTTCACTGAAGTAGGTGGCAAAGGAGTGCTTTATGCCCATCTCCCTGGATCTTAACAAGGCCTTCAGAAAAAAGACTGTGAACCCAGGAAGCCCTGGGATAGGGAGGTGGCTGAAGAATGACATGCTTCCTTCCAAGTTCCGGAAGACATGGGTCCAAGCTCAGCAGCAGCAGAAATTATTCATATACAAGAGGATGGGATTCTAGTGGTGGGTCACAGGTGATATCATTGGTACATAAGAGGACAGTACTCTAGTGATGGGCCACAAGAGACAAGGTTTCAAATGGCCAACAGTATGAAAAGGAGTGGCTTTTGAAATGAGGTATCTCTTACCTGACAGGTTTAGGTATGAGTCTACTGCTAGATGGATGCCAATCAGATGTCAGGTATACCCAAGTCAATATATCCAAGTCCCCACACTACCACTGAAGACATAGCACTGCTCCTCTGGGATGCAGGAGAATCAAAGCAGAGGCCAGGTGTACTGCTGTGCTAATATCACAGGGAAGCTTCTATCCAACCTAGGGGTTTGACTCCTACCCATGGCACTCCATTAGCACGTTACCTCCTTAGAGCACACACTGTAATGGGGAAGGTGTGGATTTCTGGTTTTAAGGAGGGAAATTCCACAAGGAAAGCAGGTTGTACTTTTATCTTATAACATTTCTGTATACCTTCTTGTTGTACTTCCATTTCAGTTTTGAAGGCAGAGGGCTTTATTTTGAGAAATTCAAGTGTGTGCATATCACTCTCTCTGGGTACTTCTATTTCAATAGTGTTTCCACCACCAAGCTCAGAGGTTTCCCTATGCAAGTGTCATATCAGGGACACTGATAGTTCTAGGAAATGGGAGCATTGATATTTCTAGGAAATGAGGAATGATGGGTRTGCAGCATGCCTCTCCTCCKAAAGGGCAATCAAGTACATTCAGCAGCAGCCACAGGCAGCAGACAGAACTAAAGTTTAAGTCAGTGTACTCTGGGTGAAGCTCACATTTGTAAAACATTCTTTGGAGGATGTTGGAGGGATAACAAGAGGGCCTAACATGTCTTCTATATAAGCTGCAATCTGTTCTCTTCAGCCTGCACACTGGGAATAACAAACCTGGGAATTAAAAGTGCTAACCCTGTTAAAGAAGCAATATTAAGCTTGGCATAAATATAGCTGAAATAATCCAGACAGTTTTATGACCTTACACCCCAAATAAAGGTGAAATGCTAAATTCTTTCCCTAGAAATAGAGGTAAACACAGCTAACAGATGGAAGAGCTGAATGGAAATTTCAATAAAGAGGACCACAAAGAAGCATTTGTAAGCACAGAGGTGCATGCATTAAAAAAAAGAAGCTGAAAAATGGAACTTTGTTTTATTTTGATAGAGTGCCAAAACAGTACTGCATTCCTTAAAGAGTGGAATAAAGGATCGAGTTAGACTGGCCTTCTCAACACCTCTTGAAAAGCCCCCTTGGGTCTCATTTTGCTGGGATGACTATTTATATGACAGGTAAGGGAATAATTTTGTGGGATTCTGTTACACTAGGGCCTCTGTGACCCCTGGGTCAAAGGAGCAAATGCAAAAGTGACAATGTGGGTAATTGCCTGTTTAGGATAATGGAATACTGATTGAAGTCAATTATTATAACACCTGAAAGATAAATGAGCTGATGTGAAAGGTTCAGGGGAGATGGCTGTGGAGTGAACCAGCAGGCAGCACACAGAGGGTGGCGGAGCAACTGTGGAATGCAAGAGGGGGCAGGCTTCCTGACCTAGAGCTCACTCCAGCCTGGAGTAGGCCAGGATCTAAAGCAGGTTAGTTTGTAAAACATGCCGTAAAACAGAAATTCAGCCCAATGCCCCAAACTGCAGGATTAGAGTAACATTAGTTAATGTGGCCCTCCATTAATTTTCACTATAACCTCTGAAGGCCTAGACTTGCCCCAAATCCATTAGTTTTGTCTGTCACTGGAGGGAACTTTTCCTTCCTGACAGCCAGGAAAAAGCCTGCTGACGTAGGCAGCCCAGACCATTGTGGGCCTAGGCTCTACCAGTTCCACACTGAACTCTGCTGTTTGAGTTTTCTTTTCTTTCTTTCTTTTTTTTCCCTCCTCATGGCAGAAGTAAGTCACAAATGTTTTTCCAACATCAGCACCCCTGTTGCCCTCCCAGTTCTGGTTTCTTACTGCCAGCCTGGCCCTTCAAAAGCCTGTCAGTCACCTCAGAGAACTGGCACTGACTCCCTGGCCTGGTGAGGTGTGGGAGTGAGGAGTGGTGCTCACGGGAGCTCAGAATCTGTTTCCAAGTGAGAGCAGAGGTGCTCACTGCTGTCTACCCCACAACCTGGTTGCAGGGCAGCCTTTCTAACAGGTAATACCACAGGTTTTCTATTTAGAACCCAAGATGCTCTTCGCTGGGAACCATCAGAGGCAAGTGTCTAAGCCCTAGCGGCCTTCTCTGAGGCCTGGAGACCTAAGCCTTCTAACCAATCCTGTTGTCGCTGAGTGCTAGTAAGGACAATCAGCCAGCTTATGGAGTTGCAAGTGTCCTTGTAGCTTCCAGATGACCTCTTCAGGTCAGAGTTCACTCTTGGGCAGTTAAAAGCCTCGGATTCAGCTGAGCCTATTTTTCTAGCTCCTCTTCTAAACTGACCACAGATAAAGGTAACTTTTTGGTTAACTGGGACTGTGAATGACTTGAGAAGTTTCTAGAAATGAAGACTTAGGTCTTGACTGAGTCTGCAGTTTCCCAGGGAGAGATGATATATCTGACTTTTGCTGATACTCTCATCTCATGCATGCATCTGTGTAAAAAGAAATGCCTGTTACAGGAAATGCCCAAAAAATGTTCTTTTGTTGTCTGCCTCCCAGAAGAACAGTATCTATGGAGGGGCTGAGCAAATTCACAAATCTTCCTCTAAGAGACATATAATGAAAACACTTGAGTCAAATTAAATTTCTTCTTTAATTTGTAAAGGGCTATAGATTTAATTAATCTAACTTTCTTATTTTTGTTGCTTGAAACTGCAGAGGAATCAGACCTGGAACATCAGACACATCAGATGGTACCGGAGTTGCTGAAAAATTACCAGTTCTTAGAGTCCTCAAGGCTTCTTCAAGCCCATCCTGTGTAGAGTGACTCTAGTTTTCACCTTAGTATGTGAGCACAGAACCCTCAACAATTTCTGTAGGTCATGGGTCATAGAGAAAGAAGCACATGTATGTGCACATACACATAAGTAATCATTTATTTGTTTTTATTTTATATGTATGGGTGTTTTACTTGCATGTATATTTGTATATTTGTGTTTCTTGTGTTCGCCGATGCTGGAGGTCAGAAGGTGTTAGAGTCCCAAGAACTGCAGTTATGGATGGTTGTTAACCACTATGTTGGTGCTGGGAATTGAACCCAGTGCATTGGAAGAACAGCCAGTGCTCTTATACAGTAAGCCACCTCCCCATCCCAAGAAAGAAGCATATCTTTGGGAGAGGTAGGAATAGGGGACAAATGTAAAAAAAAATGTTTAATATACTCCCCAGTTTTTGGCCTATTGTTGGCATGACAGAAAGATCATTACTCTTACTATTATTACTCTTGGAAACTTCATATGTGAATAAAAGCATACAAAGCTCTGTTTTCTAAATAATGATTTCTAATCCTTTGGACAATTTACATTTGGGCAAATTGCTGGTTTCCTCACAGTAAAAAGGGGGAAGCAGTGCCCCAGATTACTACTGCAATTAAGTTACACTTGTGGAACATGGTGGGAAATACAGAAGTACTCAATAAATGCCAACAACTCCCACGACCATGAACACGCCTGAGAGGCAGATGTAGTGCTAAGGTTTCTGGGAAATATCTCTGCTGGCTTGTGGGTGGGAAAGCCAGAGAGGTCCTCCTCTGCCTGGAGCTTGCCAGTAATATTTGGTTTATTCACCACACCCAGGATCTTTGACTATCAGTAGGAAACTATTTCCTCCCTACTCCTAAGAACTGGAGAGTCTTAGTATGGAACCTCCCTGTTATCAGCCTGACAAGACCAGAAGCCTACTCCTTGCCCCCCTGCATATATGTTGGTACCAGTATGGACCAGTTCATTGTCAATTCCACAAGCTGTTTGTTGTATATGTATGCCTGACAATAGTTCAGGTATTGATAGGATGACAAACCCAGAGAAGGACTTGTCATGTCACAATGCATTAGCATTCGCTCTGGTAAAATATCATTTAATTTTAGACCCTGAATAAACCTGAGACATCTTTGACATGTACAGTCAGAAAGAGGTTAAAGAGGCTCTGCACATTTAGAATCCAATTTACCCATGTGTTTTTGTTTGTCATGTATGAGTTTGAAGCTCTTAGATCAAGAAATCCAACTTAAAATCAAATCAAAACAAACAAACAAAAACCATGTAGAAGCAGATTCATCTTTCCCTTTACATCTTAACTAGAGCACTGGAAAGTGAGTTGCAGGTAGAAGAACACTGATCTGCACTGTAAAATCCTCCTGTCGACAAACACTGTCACAGTGGGAAATCATAGGCTGGCAAGAGACAGGAATCTGAGAGGGAACACAAAAATCTACTGCTAGGCAAAGCTTTCTGCATGCTTTAGGCATGGTGATGCAGGCCTTTAATTCCAGGACCCTGGAGGCAGACTCAGGTAGATTTTTGTGTTTGAGGCCAGCCTGGTCTCTTGAGTGAGTTCTAGGACATCTAAGTGTATGTAGACAGACCCTGTCTCAAAACAAAACAAGCAAAAGAAGGAAAACGCTAACCAATGATAAGCAAGTGGCTTCCTGCTTGGGGTTGGGATTATGGGTGGGTCTCCTACAGTGGATTCTCTGGCCCTGCCTAGCAGTCTAGTTTGTTTGTTTGTTTGTTTCTGTCTGTCTGTCTTTCTTCCTTTCRTATATTCTTTATTTACATTTCAAATTATTTCCCCTTTCCTGGTCCCCCCCCACCCCCCGCCCCCAGCAAAATCCCATAAGCCCTCTTCCCTGCCCCTGTTCCCTAATCAACCCCCTCCCACTTCCCTGTCCTGGTATTCCCCTACAATGCTGCATCAAGCCTTTCCAGGACCAGGGCCCTCTCTTTCCTTCTTCTTGAACTTCATTTGATCTGTGAATTGTGTCTTGGGTATTCCGAGCTTTTGTGCTAATATCCGCTTATCAGTGAGTGCATTCCATGTGTGTTCTTTTGTGATTGGGTGACCTCACTTAGCAAGTCCCTCCTTCAGTGCTTTGTGCTGACTCAGGTTCTGGGTCAAGTGACAAAACTCAGGGTGGGCTTGGTTGCTGCTGCTGAACCTTTCCAGTTGTTTGTTCTCTCTAGACTGGGTTCTGGTGCTATGTTCCCGAGGCTTTGGTAGAGCTGCCCTGTTTTGTGCTCTGGGCTGCTTCTGTCCTCCCTCCCACCTATTCCCTAGAGATATTGCCCAGTGGGCCCAGTGCTATGGCCAGAGGCCAACTCTAGGACAGGCTCCCTCTACTGTTTCAGGCCAACCTTTATCCTAGGATAACGTCCCCTGGTCCCCTCATGTAAATCACTTGGTGGCTCTTCCACAAGGATTTCAGCCTACTGAATTGTCAGGGAATAACATCCTGCTGTGACCCTCCACAGGAATGAACCCTGCTGGTTAGAACTTCCTTTCCTTTCAACTTAGTACTGGAAGATGAGTCACCAGATTCAAATATTGTTAATGGTCCTGGGGCCTTTTTTTTTTTTTTTTTTTTTACAATTTTAGGTTGTAGGAATAATAATTTAAGAGGGGCACAATCCTTTCAAGCTAATTTCCCCCCTGAAAAGTTGATTTTCAGAGAATCCCAGCTGTCCTGAAATACTGATGACCACAGCGTAACAGGCTAACTTCAAACAGGAATCCCAGGCCCTGGGCCTAGCTGCCAAGTTCAACAGACTGCACAGCAACAGGCTGTTGTGCTTGGATCAAGAGGATCTGAGTCTTGAGGCAGCCTTGAAACACCACGGATTTTATTATGAGTAAAATTAATTCAATGGAATTCTATTGAAACTTCAAGGGTTGGGAGAGAACCCAGTCTCTTTAGTCCGCACACAGGATTTGACCTGATTCTCTCACTAACTTCCTCAACTCCAGTTTAGCCCCAAAGACTTAGTTAATTTTAAAGCAAGATGAGAAAATAAAGCACAAAATGCTCCACACCTAACCTAGGTGAATATTGAGAAATATTTTCCCTAGCTCTTAGTAAAACTCAAACTTTGAGAACATTAATTTTTTCCTTTCCAGCAAACTTATTTACTATCTCATCTAGGCCACCAAAAGCCCCAGAACCTTAATCTCCTCATAGTTTCTTTTAAGTTCCTGACTTTTATTGGTCCTAACAATTATTCTAAATTTAGTTTTTTATTGGCTAGGACCAATAAAAATCCACATTTAGAGTAAATGGGACCACATCAAACACAATTTTTTCATCACCCACAAGGGGATGAAAGGTCTTCATCAGGAGACTCTGGACAAAAATGCTTCAAGGTTCCATGACTGAGTCTTAGAGCTTGCTCAGTCTAAATCTTGGCAAAAGCAATATTAGGAATTATTAGGAAGGGATAAATAAGGGTGAGACGACAACTTAGGTCATAATAAAATGAATATTTACAGAAAACTTTTACTAAATTCCTACAGTGTGTCTGGTGTACCCCCATACCCAAGATAGTTCACTGTCTTTAGTGAAGTCGGTGATAGGCATTATTACGCTGTCAGTCTTTCAGAAAGTGGACTATCAAAACAGAAGTGACTAGGAAGCTGAATTCTAAACAGCTTACAAGAGCATTTGTCTTTTTTTGTGTGAGGTCTTTCTCCTGTGTGTATGGGGCTAGAAATGCTGATGTTTAGGTTGTCTACACACCTAGGTATAGCTCAGAGACTGAACATTCCCTGAGGATGATTAAATGCTTTGTCTCCCTGATGCTCAAACTCAATGAACACCAGATGAAGACTAAATCTGGAAGTCAAAGATGCCAGAGAAGGGAATGGTGCTCTTGGTTTTTTTTGTTTGTTTGTTTTTGTTTTTTTATACTATGAAATCTGAATAAAATAATAAAATGTACATTGCATTTACTCACTATCCCTATTCCTTGGAAAGAGCTGTTTTACAATGGAAATGACCATGCTACTAGACTAGATACAACTTAGCTATTTTAAAAGCTGGCAATTTGGGAGCTAAAGAGACAGCTCATGGCTAAGGGCACTGACTGCTCTTCCAGAGGACTCAGTTTGATTCTCAGTAGGCATATGACAGCTCATAACCATCTGTAACTCCAGTTCTAGGATAATCATGGCCCTTTTCTGGCCTCCAATGGGCAACAGGCTTATAAGTGGCACAAACACACATGCAGGCAAAAATTCATACACATAAGATAAAAATATATTTTTTTAAAGTAGCAATTTACAGAGAGCACAAAGTATAGAGAATTTGAAAATATTGGGTATAGGCTATGTGACAATGTAATTTACTTCAACCTACCAATGAGCTCAGACTCATACTTTAAAAGGCCACAGACTCTTTGGTAATTTGTGAAATAGGCTAGGTTGTTAGGATTTAGAAACCTTTAATCCTAGCATATGGGAGGCATTAGCAGGTGATCTCTTGAGTTTGAAGCTAGCCTAGTCCATAGAGTAAGGTCCAGGACAGCCGGAGCTACATCGAACCACTCCCACACCACCTCAAAAACAAACAAATGAACAAACAAAAACAAAGACAAAACACAAACAAAAAACAACAAAACCCCAAACCCAAAATAAAGCAACCACAAAAGACCCCAAACAAACAACAACAAGAAAACAAGATAAAAATGCAAATGACAACAAGATAAAACTATTGTACTAAAAGGCGGATTTTTCTTCTTCTTTTCTTTCCTTTTTGGTTTTGGTGGTGCTAGGGATCAAATACAGGTTCTCATCCCTGAAAGGCAACAGCTTTATTACCAGCCCCTAAAAGGTATACTTTTATGTTATTGGTGGGTTAAGTATGACATCTATACATGTTCACAATCCTTCTCTTGCCAGGATGGCCAGGAAGTTGCATGTCTTCCTGCTCCTAGCTCCGTCAGGTGTTAAGAGTAGTGCAAAGTCCTGTGTCAGAACAGACAAAAGGGCTACAGATCTGCATGAGATCAGAGGCAAGTCTAGGGAAGAAAAAGCTTTAAAAAATTAAAATATGAGCGGCTTCTCAGGAGGTAGGCTGCTGCAGAGGGACTCTTGGATACAAGGCTCTATCCTGTGACTGGTACCCTGTGTCACCTCTTGTAGAGAACACAGAATACAATGACTCAATGCTCCTACAGGATTAGGCTCAGGCCTCTTGGATGAGCTCTAGACTAAGATGGACATGGGGCAGCTGGGTGTTTTTGCACTAAATGTAATACTGATTTTATTCTTTACTTGCTACAAATACATCTATGCAGATGTCGGCAATGAACCAACACAAATTTAAACTCAAATCCTCTTTGAACACTGCTATTCAGAAGAGATTGGGCATGTTCCGGGTGGTAAGGCAGTAGAACATTACTATTCACAAAGCACTAAGAGAGAAAAGGTTTCCACAGTATGTTTGATAAAAAAACAATCTGTATCTTACCAATAATTTATCTCTTAAAAAGAAAAAAAAAAGGCACAAAGGATGACTTTGCAGTCTCACAGTRCAAGGATAGGAATAAAAAACGTGCTAGATAAAGCTGCAGTGGCATCTCTTTAATCCTAAAATATCAGCCTGTTGTTTCCTAGTAGGGAGCTATACTAGACAAGCAGGATTAAGGATATAATTCATGATGCTCCTTGCTTGGCTATAACAAATCCAGATGGTTTGTAATTGAAAAATAAGATTGAATGATGTTTTTATTTGTACTCTTAATAAATCTTAAGCATGAAATTAAAAAGAAAGAAACCCAGAACTATACTGAGCTAAGAAAAATGCTGACAAGTAGCAGGAAAAAATAGTTTTCTCAGATGAGTCGTAAGTTAGATACAAGTGGATACCATTATGTTATCCACTATATACAATTATCTTCCAGAACAACAACACAAGAAAACTACGATAGCATACACTATAGACAATAACTTATCCTGGAAAGATGAAATTTTAAGAAAATGGCTTGGTATCGTTATAGAGCAGCTTTGAAATTGTAGATCATGACTCCATAAGCAGTTGTGTGATGAATGTGGAGGTCGCAAAAATTTGAGCAACATAAGAAATTTTCTGAAAATCCAACAAACAATATCTAATCAATCCAAAAATCAAAGGTACAGTGAATGCCAGGTGTGTCTGGTGCTGCAAGGTGCATTGAATGCCAGGTGTGTCTGGTGCTGCCCCCTGTGATGCATGCTGTCTTCACTGGAGCACTTGGCACCCAGCATGCTACCAAGCTCAGTGTCAATGAGCGCTCCTTAGAAAACACAGCTCAGATTTGTACGCTTCATAGACATGCTTCTCTGAGTTCAAGGCCACCTGTCTCTGCTGAGCACTGGGATTAAAGTCATGTGCCACCAAGGACAGACTCAAGATTTAATTCTTTATGTAAAATATATCTCACATTTGTGTCAGTAGTATGCAAATTTGAACTTTAATATATAGTAAAAGTATATGTATACCAAGAAATCATTTTAAAATTAATTTCTACATGAATTAATATCAATATCTGATTTGCATACTTATTTTATATTCCTATATAATAGGGACCACAAGTATGTTCCTTGGGCAAGAAGAGATCACAATCAGAAAAGCTTAAGAAGCCATGTTCTAGAAAAATTGGTCAAACCCAAGTTCTTTACAAGAGCAACAACTAGATATTTAAAGAGAGTGTTCCTTGTGCTGAGTCAGATGCCAGGCTCCTTTCAATTTGTGAATTTTCATATCCCTAGGGTCTCAGAGACTTCCATTTCCAGTCAATGAACAGGAAATGAGAGAGAGAATAAAGACTAAAAGTGACCAACACCATTCTGCTCTAAATATGCACCAGAAAGTATTTCTGAGGAAACACCCCAAAGGAACATAGATCTTAGAAAGCAGAGCCCTCAATAGCTACTCTTGTTACCATTTAACACATCTGGGAAGACTGACCCTCAGCTGAAGATCTGCTTCCAACAAGACTGTCCCGTGAGCATGCCAGACTGTTCTGTGAGCATTTCAGACTGTCCAGCAAGCATGTCAAACTGTTGAGACCATGTTTTGGGGGCATTTTCTTGATTGTTAATTGATATTGGAGGGCCCAGCCTACTATGAGCCATATCATCCCTAGGCAGGTGGGCCTAGGCTATAATTATGAAAGGTTCAGGGGTAAGCCTATACGCACCTTTCCTTCATGGTTCCTGCTGATGTTCCTACTTGAGTTCCTACCCTGACTCTTTCAATGATGGGTTGTGAGCCAGAAGTGTCATGAAACAAACCCTTTCCATCCCAAATTTGCCTTTAGTCATGGTGCGTATAACAGTATCAGAAAAGCAAATTACAACCAAATACAAGCCTGTACATCTTTCTCACATAGGAAAACCCATGTTACCTTAAAGTTCCCATTGTCTTAACTAATCCTGACTTTCTCAGATGCTGGCTCATCAGAAAGGGGAGATAGCTCCCTAGTTTTCTGTTGATGTAGCTCAGGTTTGGAATTCTGGGTGAGTGTGTGCAGCCAGTATTTTCACTAATACTGAGCATATGGGGCCATGGTATAATAACTGTGGAAGTGTGTTGGGGTTTGGATCTGAAACTTACTCCTTAGCAGGGACTGGTCTATACAAGTAATGATCTGGTAAAATATTATGGTATAGCAGAAAAAAAATATAACCTCAAAGTTTCATTTCCTAAAAGAACTGTTTCCATGTTGGTAGTTTGGGCACAGTTATTATATAAGGTCCAAGAAGGAAGGTACTGAGGTTGGTGGTTGGACTCACTGGAATGATGGCTTATATTTATGTGAAGGTCAATGTTATTTGTCAGTTGTGGGCCCTAGCTTCTTTCCATGCATCTTTCTTTTTCTTTTTCTGAGCTAACCTGCGATAAGTCATTTGACAGTTGACAAGATGCCCCTGGGAACAGATCAGCTGTGGTTTGTGTCACTATGATCGTGCCTTAGCATAAGTATCTTTCCCAAGTTAACAACTCAGTCATCCTAGTATAGCAGGTGGAAAGATATTTTAGAAGAGGTTGTAGAGCAAACAAAACTATAGAGATGGCTATGACACTTATTGGTACTGTTGCTTGTGCTGATAATGGTCAAGTTGTGCACATGGTGGGTTTCAGAAGAGCCTCTAATTTCTACTCACCACTCAGGATCCACTTACTCCCATGAAAGGATGAAACACTTTTGATGGAAATTTCCTTTGCTCCTGGAAACAAAGCTAAGTACATATAGTAATGCAAGAAGTAAGAGGTGTACAGGAATAGTTCAACAAAACAGTTAAAATATTAGATCAAGAGTGAGATGTCAAATATCATTGTGGTTAAGGGAAAACACCCACTCAAACAATATACTACTATTTCTACATGATATCACTATCTACCTCAACCACTGTGCTAGAACAAAGGTCTGTATATTAGATTTTAAATTGTCTAATATATATGACCTATGAGGGTTGAAGGCCACATACCCTTCACAGAATGATGTTATTTTAGTATAAAACCAAAATGTTCAACAATATAGTAAAACTAAAGTTCAACATAGTTTACCAATGTTCTTTAAATCACAGTCATCATAAAGTAAGACACAGCTATCTGGAAGAATGGAGATGGAAATATCCACCACAAGAGGCAGTCAACAAGCATAGTCTAGACAGAGAGTGAAGGAGGGCAAGCCTACTGTGGGCCAATATCTCGGAGAAATCTGGGCAAAAGGCTAGGGCAAGAACAGGCCTCCATCTCTGGGAATGACATGCCCAATTACACGCACATGCTGTGGTTTCCTGGGCAGGAGTAGGACCTTAGCATCCCAGGCTCATGAGCCATTTATTGGGATGAACAACCTGAATTCTGACCCAGGTATTGCCTACCTTTGAGCTTCCTAAGGACTGAGATCAGCAGGAGATCAAAATAGAACTCACAAACCCTATAAACTGGTTATAATGTGACAGTAGGACTGACATTCCAAATGAGACATTACACTGTGGAATTATTACAATCAGGRCACTATGTCAATAATTTGTGCATTTGTTGTTTTTAATAGTTTAGAAATAATTTTACTGTAAAATAAAAAGGAAAGAATGACTATTGATTCTCTAGAAAAAAAGATATAATCAAGGAGTAGACCAACTGCAGTTCCCCCCTTCACTCTACTACTCATTTATTCACAGTGATGGATCCACTAGCAAATACAATCCTGCAGTTACTCATGACTCTCTACACTCACTTGGGCAAAACAAAATGGAAGTTTCCCACTTAATAAAAACAAAAGGCTAATAGACTTGAACATTTACTGCATTTTTGGGGGCATGCCTTAGTCTCCCCTGGCCAAGTTGCCATCATATAAATCAGACCCTTAAGTTATCATTGTTATAGTAGCAATAAAAATAATAATAAAAGTACTGTGAGGTCAGAAAATGTCAAGAACAGACAGAAAAATGGGAAAGGCATAAAACAAAGTAGCAAAGAGCAGTGAGGCTTGTGAGAGCTCAGGTACTGTACCTCCAAGTGTACTCAGCAGGAGGGAGCCACCACTGCTGTTTTATTTAATGAGCCTCCATGTAAATCCCAGCTGCTAACCATGCGATAAGTCCATCTTGGAGCATGGGAGGCCCCTTCTCATTGGTACTCTGACCTGGCTGCATAAATGGGAAGTTCACTTAAAATAAGGGGGGAAATGCAGGCTTTAGAATAGTCATCTGGCTTTAAGTTGACTGCATTCATATCACTGTAAGTTGATTTGACTTTTTTTTTTTTGCATAAAGATCAGCTGTAAAGTCTCTCCCTACAGATGTATGAAAATGGAAGAACAAAACCTAGATACCTGAATATTCTTAATGGGGGTGGGGGTCAAAAGGTATTTTTCTGGATACCAAAGAGAAAATTTAGACTTATAACATAAATAAATAAAATCCAAAAGCTGTTCCAAATGATTGAGTAGTGAAAAGAGAATGTTACTAGAAATGTCTTTCTATGGTGTCCATGCTTATAATAAACCCCTTTACTTAATGCCTTGGTGGCTGCCATGGTTTTCAAAGCAGAGCATTCACAGAGGAGTGAAACGCAGATACTTATTGGTCAGTGGCAGGCAGTACAGAGGAGGAGAAGGTGACCTGGCCAGAGGCTCAGATCTGACCCACATTCTCTGTGGACCCTTGTCAGAATGCTTACCCTCTCTTTCAGTCTCCTACATGTCAGGTTGAAATATTAAGTTCAGAGGTCATAATAGATAATGAAGAGAGGCTTGGCAAGCAAGTCGGGAGCAGGTACTGAGGAAATTGTGAATCACAAGGCAGGAAGACAGAGGCAGGGACCAGAGAGAATCAAGGCCACAGTCTGTGTGGTTCTGTGTGATAAAGACATCAGTAAATCCCACTATACATCCTAACCAGAGTTGTTATGAGGGCTTCATTTCCTACTCATAGCTGTTGAAACTACTGACTATGAGGTTGGGATCAATAGCTAACCCCTTTAGTCTCTCGAGGTCTACCCTGACCTCATATTGCTCAATACCCCAAGTGGATAGGGACATAGTTGATCTTTCTAGCATTGCCAGTCCTGGTAAAAACTATCTAGCTCTCCCTATCACCTGAGAAACATTATATAAGAAATCCCAAGAAGTTACTCTCCCTCCTAGGAACTAGAAAAGAGGCCAAATGATGATGATGTCGACAACAACAACAACAACAACAGTAATTCTTCCTTTTTGAGACAGAAGTTTGTCATTATCAAGGAAGCTTCCAGCATGTTAGTGTTTTGGGCATGGACTGACAATAGCTCAGCATTATAGGAACTCTTAAATTCCGTTTTACAAATTAGCAGAGAAGGATTTATGGAGGTGGAGGAACTCATGCAAACCAACACAGACCAATGGTAGAGCTTGCATTCACATTTAGTTATTTGGGTATAGCACCTAAATTCTTTATCACCATCCGATTGTCTATCTGTTTGAAAAGAGACAATTTTATAAGTCATATTTTCTATGAAGTTCCCAGATTTTCCAAAGTACACAAACTTTCAATACTAGTTATAGCTAAGATTACATCTGAGTTTTTTTAGATGTATTCACAGGTAGCAAGGAATGTGTGTGGTTTTAAATGAATTTCAATCTGTGGACAACAGTCCTAGCAGACATCCTAATGCTGTTCCCCTTTCACCCATTGAGGTAGAATGAACACCTGAATACCACTGTTCAACTGCTCTGAACTTCAGTCCTCAAACTAAAGAGAATGATATTTCACATGGCAAAAGGTCATTTGTCCAAGTGAGGAAGGGTTTTGAGTAGGAGAGACAAACCTAGTTTTTTCAGAAGGCCTAATATCTCCCAGAGCTGTAAGAAAGTTGGGAGGGTCACTGGGAAGGATGTACTATGAAGGATGCTGGAAAAGACAAGGAAACAATCTCCCCTAGAACCTACAGAGTGCATTCAGCACTGCTTCAGACCTTAGTGTAAGCTTTCACACCAATCTGAACTGCAAGCTGATGAGTCTGTCAGTGTGTAAGGATGGACACTGATTCTGTGGTACTAGGGATCAAACCCTGGATATTACATGTTAGGCATAGACTCTACTACTGGGCATATTTATGGCTCAGTGCTTCTCTTAGTCTGCCTGAGTTGCTCAAACAAAATAGATTATATTGCTTGGCTCAGTAGAAGGTATGCAAAAAGCAGTTTTTCACTACTTTACAGGCTAACATTCCAAGATCCATCCTGCCAGCTAGCACAGTGGATTTCCAGTAAAATTCCTCTTTTTTGTTAGAGACCCTTCTTTATGTCCTCATATGGTATGTCTTTGAATATCTCTAAAGGCTACTGGCAAGGCCATTAATTTCATTATGAAGACCTCACCTTCATGAACTCATTTAAATGTACTGACCTCCTACAGGCCCCATTTCCAAACAGGGTTTGTCTGGGAGGTAGGTCTTTACTACATGAGTCTGGGAGAGAAATACAGCCTAACTCACAACAACGTTATTTCAAATCACCAAGTTTATGGTAATTAATTACAGCAGTAATGAGAAGTTAATGTACTTCTTCCTTTTCATACAATAAACTAATTATGCATCCTAGTGTTTTAGTGAAGGTAAAGGTCGAATTTAATTTTTTTACTTCTGTCTATGTCATTATGTTCTATTAACTATGTTTAGAATTGCAATGCATTTAATAATAATAATAATAATATAGTATATGCTATCATAGTCTAGTTATATTTGTTTTAAAATTAAATTTTAACCCAGCTAAAACATTCTATGTACATACCATAAAAGGCAACATTACTAAGCATTAATAAAAACCAGAAATCCCCCTTTCTTTGATTTTCCTATCTTTACTGTTTATGTGGGGTTTGCAGATTAAACACAAGTCAACAGGCTTGCCCAGAAAATATCTTTACCCAGGAAGTCAACTGTCCAGTCCCTTTTATTTATTATTATTGTTTTATTTTTTTAGACATGCTTTCATGTAGCCCAGGCTGGCCTTGAACTCCTTATGTAGCAAAGAAGACCCTCAACTCCTTACTCTCCTGCCTCTACCTAAGTTCAGGGTTTCCGGGTATGCATCAACATGCTCAGATCTCTCAGGAAATTCTTAATAGATGCTTTTAGTCTTTAACATTTTCTGTAGTTCTCATACCTTTAATCTTCAGGCCTTTTATTAAGCCTTTCACAGGTATAGCCTCATGACTTCCTGAGGTCTCTTGAGAGCATTGTGGGAAATTTTCTAGAAATCACCATGTATCCCATGATCTATATTAGTCTTAAGAATCTTGATTGAATGATGTATTTGTTTACTTCCAGATGGTTTTAGGAAATATGAGATAATTTAAGGGACACAGACATGGGTAAGCCTGAGTCTAAGAGTTCTGGTTGACTTCAGAACAGTTACAAGGAATTCAGGTAAACGCATAAGTTCCCGTTTAAGTAAATGTGAACCAGAATAGGAAGGTATAAATAGTTCCTTGACATTAATTCATGAGATGAAATCCTGATTTAGGACCTTGAGATATCTATGAACTTGAGAAACCTAATCTGTGTAAAGTGAATAGTGTCAACTCCAGGACACACATATGCCCTTAAGTCATCACAGAAAACATTGGGGTTGCCTTTTGTGCAGAGATACTTCTCACTTTCAAACTGCATAATCATCATCAATTTCCACCACATTCTACAATTTTATGGTCACCTAGAATTTTAGATTTCTTATTTTATGTAGTGTTCCTGAATACTCTCAATACAGTTCATCTTTCAGAGCTACTCTCAAATGTTCATGCCTTAAATGTTAAAAAAAAAAGAAGTTTTGTATCCCAAATGAACTAGTATTTTTATTTAGCGAAAGGCAAGATGACTGGATCTAAAAAAAATTAGGAGCTCCAAAAAGATGGGAGGTGAATGGATGGAAAGGGCTTTGTGGGTTCATGTGAGAATAGTTTAGTGTTTAATGGAAAAAAAGAATGGTAATGCATGCTTCTAAAGAAAGGATGGGGCTCCAGCAGGACACAGGTGCCCATACCTTTCATTCTACTACTTTGGAGGCAGAGGCAGGTAGATCTCTCAGAGTTTTGAGACTTCAGGCCTGCTGTGATTATGCAATGAGACTCAGTCTCACTTAAAAAAAAAAAAAAAACAACACAAAGCAAGCAAACGAACAACATCAACAACAACGAACTCCAAGCAAGCAGGCTGGCAGAAAATCATATGCCTTTCGCATTAATGCAAGTTCAATCAGAAGAAAAGCACCAACCACTCTCCTTTCCAACTTGTGCCCACAGAATGAGCCACTGAGGAGTTCTGAGGCTAAAATGTTCCCTAAAACCAATTCATTGAGACAAACCTTGGGAACAGCAGTACCATACAAACTGAAGTGACACAGAGCATTTAAATAAAAAAGGACACCTGTATCTGGGATTTTATGAATACCCCCTTTCTTTCTTTTATTTTGGGGTGGATGGAAATCAGACCAGGCATGCATGTTGAGTGAGTAGTCAATCACTGAGATGTACCCCAYCTCTTCTACAAATACTCTTAGTAATCAAGCTATTTTAGGGTTTCGCATTTGATGCAGTCTTGGAAAATTGCCCCTCAAATCACAACCCTCAAATTTATTTCAATTGTAAAATATTAAATTCCTGCATATATTTTCTCCATGCTGACATAATAATTAATTGATTGCCATCTTACTTCAATTAAAATAACTAATGTATAATATTAATTCAGGGTATTTTTCATCCAAAAGCTGCCTTTGTTTTAGAACCAGAAAACTTGGAATCAGAGAGCCAGATTTTCCCTTCCCTCTCCACTTCCCCATTTCCTCAGATCTGTTCCCTCCAACTGTAGTTTATTTGATATGCTCATTGGGATTTTTCAACCTTTCTCTAATAACATGTCAGAAAAAAATTTTCTTGCCTCTGATGAGAAGTGTTTATTCAAAAAGAATGTAGGAAGCATAAGTGCTAGTCTATATACAAGAGAAGATTATTATTAATGTTTACAGCTACACACACACACACACACACACACACACACACACACACACACACACACACAAAATCCAGGTAATTCACTATGAAGAAAAGGTATCAAGAATGCTCTTCTGAGTTTTGGCTACAGACACAATTGTAGGCTTGACTCTGCTTACACAGACTTTGTTCTGGAGTATGTTCTAGGATATCCAGATCTGTCTGGTATAAACATGGTGACAGGTAAGTTAGTGTAGTCACCATGTCTTCATCTGGCCACTAACATTGTAAACACTCTTAGATCCAGTAGTATATATGAATTACTGTGTTACTCTGTACTGGGGTCCTGTGGGGGGAGGAAAGTGTGACTATCTCACTTTACAAATGTAGAAACAGAGGCACAAATAACTTAGATCTACCTAGGAATTTCAGAGCCATTCTCTCTACTTGGGAAGTCTGGTTCCCAGGTTTATGCTCTAAAGGACACTGACTCCAAAGAGTACCAGGGAAAGCTACAGTGGGGACTTCTCCATGATTGGAAGATCATGCCTCAGCACGTAACAGGATAGATTTGCTAATAGACCAGGGAATCTTATGTTTTGGTAACAGTCAAGGCACTGGGGTTTTCTGTTTCAATTTTGTCTCTAACTTATTTTTCTGGTTCTAATGCTAGTAATGTCACAGTTATTCCCTGGCTTTGCACATTCATAAGTCCTTCTGGAATCAGGCAGCTTCTGAACAAAGTAGCTAAAGAAGACCATGCTGCCACATTTCAGCTCTGGTTCCACTCTGTCTCTACTTCCTTCAGACAAATACTCATTCTGTAGTTCCAGAAACTTCAAAAACTGTGATTGCATAGTGATGGAGCTTAGCCTTGCCTAAGTTTTGGTTTACTGTTTTATTTCTAATTGTACATCACACACATTAAACACACACACACAGACACACACACACCACTCACACATACGTCTTCAGGGAAAGGCTTCAGCGCTGTAGACGTTCCATAGAAAAATTGCACTTCTACATGGTAAGTGATTATAATGGGCAATTATAAAAGCAACCATATTTTACAAGAAGTACAAAGAGAATCTTCTTGTTCTTTGTTTATATGCAAGACCCAAGTCTGCAAAAACAGAAGTCTTGTGCAGGCCTCTGGCTTCTGTGAGGGCACCTGGCTATACTGGAGCTGGAATGTGGTGAGGAGTGCAGAGGTCTCTTATTAGAAGCAGCAGAACCTGCCTCCTTCTAGCCTCCTTCTAGCCCTCCCTTTCTTCGAGAGTGTTACGCCTTTGGGGTCCTCTAAACGAATGCTCTGTAAATGTCAAAGTTCTGCTTGTTAGCATATTCTTTGCAATCAATAGGAGCCCCTTTAATTTTTTTTTTTTTTTTTTGGCAGTTGATGCCCTTGGGGAGTAAGCAACAGTTTTGTTGACACCCACACTTTGAGTGTGAACTATAGGCTATGACACATCAATAGCAACAAATCTGCACTTTGCTTGCTTCAAAACATGCTTCTTAAGGAAGCAACCACATGAATTTTGTCAGATAGAAAGCAGAACCAGTTTAAAACTCCCCTATTTACTTCTGTCATACATATAGTATTCTGGCTGGTATAATACTCCATTAGCCACCAGAGACATTTCAGTGGCCACTACTTACTTCTAAATTAAAATCTCTACACCTTCCCTCCTGTCAGCCCCACAAATAGCTTTGGGACCTGGGGTAAAGAGCAGGGAGGAGAGTGAGCAGACAGGCCCAGTTACGTTGCATAGGACTATGTTGCCCTTTCCATGTACAGATGGCTAAAAATAGGTTTCCTTTAAAATGTTGGACTTAGTATGCATTTAACCCCTGATGATAAATGTGAGTGCCTGGATACAGAGGTGGCTGTGAATAGCTATGAAGACCTATGCTTTAGCATGAAGTGCTTTAAAAGAAAGTGAGGCACATTAAGGTCTCAGCCCTAAAGGACTTATGTCAGCTAACTAAGATCTGATTTTGCCTTGAAACTGTGATAACTTTGATTAGAGTACTCAAAAATGTAGTTATTTATGTATTTATCTTATTTATTATATGTATGTATGTATTTGGACATAAGCCAGAGCATGTTTGTGGAAGTTGGAGGACAACTTGCAGGACTCAGTTCTCTTATTCCATTATGTGTGGCCCAGAGATTAAAGTCGGGTCATCAGGCTTGATAGCAGTGCCTTTATTTGCTGAGCCAAATAGTTCTGTTTTTTTTTTTTTTTTTTAGTATTTTTTAAGTAGGCAACATATTAGTTCCTTTTCTATGGCTCTGATAAAACACCATGACCAAGGCAACTTATAAAGAGCTGAACTGGACTTAGAGTTCCAGAGGACTAGAGTCAYGATGTCATGCTGAAGGCATGGCAGCACCTGGCTTGATCACTAGCTGAGAGCTCACATCTTGATCTTGATCTTCAAGGAGGAGGCAGAGACAGAGAGCATACTGGGGATGGTTTGATTCTTTTTGAACTATCATTATTTTTCTCMTTAAATTTCAGTCATACAATATATTTTGATTATGTTTTTCTCCCTCCCCAACTCTTCTCAGATCTTTCCCAGCTCCCTATGTACCCAACTTTGTTCTTTCCACACCTCTCTTAAAAACAAGCAAACAAACAAAACCCCAATGAATATAAAAATAAAAACAAGCAAAAGACATTATGACAAAAGATGCCAAAACAAAATGAATGAAAGAAAAAAATTCACAAAACACCATGGAGTTTGTTGGCCAACTACTCCTCAGCATGACACCTGCCCTGGAGTATTGTTGATATAACCACTGACACTCCATTGGCGAAAAAAAANTTAAATTTCAGTCATACAATATATTTTGATTATGTTTTTCTCCCTCCCCAACTCTTCTCAGATCTTTCCCAGCTCCCTATGTACCCAACTTTGTTCTTTCCACACCTCTCTTAAAAACAAGCAAACAAACAAAACCCCAATGAATATAAAAATAAAAACAAGCAAAAGACATTATGACAAAAGATGCCAAAACAAAATGAATGAAAGAAAAAAATTCACAAAACACCATGGAGTTTGTTGGCCAACTACTCCTCAGCATGACACCTGCCCTGGAGTATTGTTGATATAACCACTGACACTCCATTGGCGAAAAAAAACACTTTTTTTCTTTGCCAGTGGGTATCAGTTCCCAAAAGCTTCTTGGTTAGAGGTGGGAACCCATGTCCACTTCCATTTCTTAGTGCTGGGAGCTAACTGGCTTGAACGTGTACAGGTTTTGTGCATGCTACAGTCTCTGTGAGTTCATGTGTACATCAGTCCCAGTGTTTCAGTATTAAACTGTCTTTGGAGTTGTCTACTACCTTCTACCTCTTCTTTCACATAGATCCCTAGCCTTGAGGAGAGGGATTGATGAAGACATCCCACTGAAGACTGAGTGCTCCAAAGACTCTCAYCCATTGTCTATTATCTAGTTGTAGGCCTCTGTTAATTTTCATCTATTGCAAGAAGCTTCTCTGATGTGAACTAGGCAAGGCATTGTTCTATGGGTATAGCAATATGTCATTAGATGTCATTTTGTTGCTATGTTTCTTTAGAAGGATGATATCATAAAGTTTTCCCATAGGCCCATGACCAATCTACTCTCAGGTTCTTGAACACTTTAGCAACAGCAGGTATGGGTTCTATCTCATGGAGTTGACCTTAAATCCAATTTTTAAAAGTTGTTGGTTACTCCAATAACATTTGTGCCATCATTGCACCAGTATCTTGCAGTTTGTAGCTGTGTGATAAAGATAGAAGAGTATTTTTTTTCTCCAGCAGCATGCAGAATACTTTCCAGCACCATGAATACTAGTGGTGAAGCTTCTAGTTAAGAACCAGTTAAGCTTCTCTGTGTTTTGTGCATTGTTTGAAACCTCAAAGCCTGTCTCCTATGACACACCTCCTCCAATAAGGCCTCACCTCCCAATCGTTTTCAAACAGTTTTAACAACTGGGGACCAACTTTCAAACACAGGAGTCTATAGGGTTTATTCTCATTTGAACCAACACAGTAGGAAAATTATGATCAAGACACACTTTCATTTTTCTTTATTTTGAGGATATGTGTGTGTGAATGTTTATGTGCATTCACTTGGCATACAGAGCACATATGTAGTTAATAGAGGACAACTTATGGATTTACTTATCTCCTTCCACTGTGTGTCTTCTGGGGATAGAACTTGGGTCTTCAGGCTTGTTGGAAGATACTTTTAACTGCTTTGGCATTTCACTGACCTCAAGACTCAAGATCATAAAAATCAGGTGAAGATCACTGGCCAGAAGTAAGGCAGGGGTGTGGGTATCATTAAACCCAAAGGAAGACTCTAGAAAGGAGGTTCTCTAGAACCCATTTGTTTTTAAAAATAAAAACTGCACCTTGATGAGGTTCCCAGGCTAGCTCTGGAAGAAAGAAGACCAGTAGAATGATCATGGAGTCAGCTTCTTGGAGCTACCTTCATGCTCTCCTTTGYTCTCATTCAGTGGTTGTTCTTGCAATCCATTCCATCCAAACATCAAGGCCTTCACCATTAAAGTAAAATGGGTCTAGTTTAAATAATGTGATACCCAGAAATAATGAATCTTTTGGTTCTGGGTACTCCATCTCTGAATTCCAGCAACTCCAGGTTTGTATTCATAATGTAGATTACAACAATACCGGTCCTTTCCCAAAGCTTCTAAGTTTACTCATCTGCAAAAGTGATAATAACAGCAACTTTTCTCAGGAGCACTACTATGGGGCCCAAAGGAGGTACCACTCACAATCAAATGGCACAACATTCTACAGCTCTTACTATTGCTATTTTCTTCAGGGTGCTGTATTGAAATCAGCTCTTTTGGAGGGGTAAACACACAGCCACTTCACAGCAATGAAATAAATGAATGCAATTCTGAATCTGAATGCAGTCACAGGCCTGGGCATCTAAGGGCAAAGCCCCACCAAAGGACATCCTGTTATTAAGATAACTCTTGCAAAGAATGGGAGAGCTCTGGTGACTGTAAATCCTCAAGTGGATGTCTGGGCTTACTTCTATGGAGGTGACAGATCTCAGCAGCCAGCAGCTGTTGCTCTACCCTTGCTCCTGAAAGTGACACTCTGATGACACAATCTGTTTCCTTGTGCTCCTGGGAATGGTTCAATATTGGCCAGTGGTAAGAACAATGTTCACGGCATCAGAAACAAGTGTTTTCTGCAACACAATCTCATTCTTCGAGATTTATGTTGAAATTACTTTCCAAGAATGGAGATGTATTCTCTGTGAGGTATCAATGCAAGACAGGCTTTGGTGTGAATCTGATATTTTTCTTTTTAGGTTTATAAAAGTAAGCTTTTCTCTGAGAATAAAAAAATGCTGTCTTGTTGGACAATGCTCAGTACATACATTTTGTTGTTGCTGTTGTTCAAGTTGCTGATCTTGGTAGCAGTTCAGTAGATAATTGGTAGCAGTTTTGTTGGACCAAGAGTATCAGAGATTCATACCCTTTGAACAGAACTTAATGCAGCAATAAAGGTTTATAGCTGTATAAAGCTGTCCAGCTGGAGTGGAAGCAACCCACAATATTTTCCATACAAAACCCACTCAAACGATGCTCTCCTGGTCCCACTCCACTCTCATCAGCAGACAAGGCAAACAAAGCAGATGTTTKCATGGGAATTCTCTCAGGCCTCAATTCAAGAAGCTAAACGACCACCACACCTGAATAGAGGAGGCAGACTCCATGTCAGCCTCCTATGGAAGGGCCAAGCTCCTCTAATTTGTGGTAGGTGCTCTCAGAAAGTTACAGAAAGTAGAAAAGGAGAGTCTTCTACCTTTGCAGGCAAACTCCATCTACTTTCTAGAGCAATGCTATTAGCTTTGAGAAGACAATGGAGAAAGTCAAGATTTCTGAGCATAAAATTCTACATCTAATGTCTTCATACCCATTGCAGAGCAAGGTCCTTATCTATTGGTACCTGCCCTCCCTTGTTAAAGACACTGGGTCCTATAATGCTGAGATTTGTGCTGACCTTAAAAGGCAGTATCTAAGCCACTTCCAGTAACAAACTTTGGAACTGTATATTTACAGAAAATTTTGTTAAATAGAGGCTGTATTTGCTTAAATAATAATAAAAAAACTGATACATAACCACATAAGGAAAGAGAAACAAGAAAATGTTGAACCAGTTTCAGTAGTTTAGTTAAATGCAAAATAAAATCTGCTTAAAAAAATCTTTGAAACACAAGTCTTCACTCAGGAATGTGAACTGCACATAAAGTAACACTGTTGCATTCAGTGGACAAAAATAGTTACCCTTATTTAGTCTTAGTATACAGTTGGTACTCAATCAGTGTYATCTGAACTGAAGGACAMGACAGAATTACATGAGATCAAAAGGACAGAAGAAACTTCCTACAAAGCAGGCATTATCTGTAATAGGCATATCTCAAACTAATAGGCAGGAAGTATATTTAAAAAATGTTTTTGCTTTAGGTTTAAAAGATTTTCTTTTCCAACTATAAAACAGCTGAAATCATGTATCCTCAGCCCAACATAATTTCATGCCTAATTTATGGAAATAGAATACCAAAGGCCTCTAAGAGGGAGAGGGCAGACAGGAGGGAGAGGACAGTGTGACATTAAGGCAGGGACCTGCTCACTGTTGTTTGGCAGCATCAGGCAGTGCAGAGGCTGCCCTACAGGGCGGCACAGTGAGATTCCAGCAAAAACATGTGYAGTGTGAGGAGGAGGAGGAGGCTCAGCTGAATGAACTTACTGTTACCTTTCCCCCCTCTCACATAAGTCTTCTTTTTCCTGATACTGTCTGAATCTGAAACATCTAATTTAATCCGTCGGAGGGCCAGTCTTCCTTTTATTTCCTGTCTGTACTGTGCAGTCGCCTGTTTCAATTATGACTTTCTCCAGCTCCTCCATTTCTCGTGCTCCATCTGGCTCAGAGTGCACTTCCTTGGAAGGTAGAATGCACTAACTGTGCTGATCGGAGACCGATAGCCAGAGAGCCACAATATTTAATAGCTGTACTGATAAGGAGGTTTAAAAAAATCCATTTTTAAGCCTAAACAAAAGGATATTATGTAGCTGTACGTTCAATTAAGAACTAGTTAACTTCTCTTTTCCCATTATGTGGAACCTCACGCAGGCAGCCGACATAATTCATAGTGTTATGGCAAATTTCATCAGCGCTGTGCATTTGAGCAATGTTTCCCTCCTGCCTTGCAGTCAGTTACTGCTGATTTGGGACCAGCTTGGTGCAATTATTTCAAAGCACAGAACTGTGGGACTGATATGGCATTCTTGCAAAACCTTGGCTGGCTAAAAATAAGACTGTTCTGTAGTCAAGAAGGGGGAAAAGTTTCTTGGCTGTAAACACCAGTCAATGTACTTCTTTTCTGCTTTATGAAACTAAATTTTTTCTTTCTTTTTTCCATCTCTCCTTTATTCACAGTGAAGTTTAATTATAGTTTAATCTCTTTCAGTGAGCAGCCCTGGAGACCTTATTGTTCAGCCATAGTGTTATCAAGGCTACAGCTACAATTTATGGGAAGAAGTAGAGGTTCCTTTTAGAAAAACCAAAATGCTTCCTCCCCCACAAATAAATAAATATAATAGTCACTTTATTACTAACCCTCACTGCAAATTTTTATTAGGCCCAAGAGATGCCAGTCCAATAATTAAAGAAATACCTGTGAGGTGTTGATCAACACTTACTCTGTTTAACTCTACTGGGTCAATAAATCTGCAGGAAAACTTTTAAGTTAACAAGATTGTTTGGGCCTCCAGTCGCTGGGCGGATTTGGTTACACAGAAGGGAAATGAGGTGGGAGAGAGTGGAGGGGCATTCATAAGCAAAACCCAACCCTGCACACGGAGCCACAGGGWACAGGGGCTGTGCTGTGAGTGACAGAGTGAATTCATCRGTATATTATTTTTGTTGCTTTTAGCTCACTAGTATCATTTAGTGTCTCTGAGTGTGAGTGGGAACTTTTAAAAAGTTGTCACAATCTTAGGGGTTTTAGTGAAAGGGTAGATAAAATGTGGTTGTTCACCAGAATTCAGGTTCCCCAAGCACAGACCACTACTGGGCTGGAAAGCGCTTGTTACTTTTTGTTGTTGTTGTTTCTTTTACAGTCTTCATTCTGTAACTGCTTTATGGTCAATTTGATTCAGAATGCATTTACTCGAAAGAAGCAGGAACAATAAAACTCTTCTTGTAGCTTGTCAGTGCTTATAGCTCCTTGGAGGGCTTAACCTATCATACCCTGGCAGGATTCTAACGGAAAGCTTTCTGATGCCCTGCACTGACCTTCAGTCTGAAATCACAGCCAACCAGTGGCCCCTGRCCCCTGGCACACCAGGACCACTATGGCCTACTCTGAAGTTTGGCATCACCATGGAAATTTGTCTCAATACCTCTGCTCCCCTTGCTACTTTCTGCTGTTCTCTTAAGATACTTCTAGGATTGTATGTGGAAACCATAGCTTTTGTGCCAATGTTGCTAGTGAATCATATCTTCCGAACATGCTATCTTCTCAKCTGCTGCCAGCAAGCTGACAGGTGCTCCTTCTACCACACCACTAAACCTTTTTTATTTCCATATATGCTTTCATTTCAAAGTATGGAATTTTATTTTTACATGCCATGGGCATGCTTATCTGAATTTTGTTTTAAAATATTAAAAATGCTTACTATCATCTGCATATTTCCAATGACAGCTGAAATATCAGAATATTTTTATTTAAACATTTTTATTATGTTTTAAATGTGTGTGTGTGTNACAGGCACCTGCACACATATGCACACATATGCACGCACACACACACACACACACACACACACACACACACACACTTAATAATGAGAATGAATATAGAACATCTTCACTCCTGCCAGGAAGGGCACACCAGTGACTGAAAAGGTGAGCAGAAGGGCTCACACTTGGCTCCAAACTGGAACTGAGTGGTCTCTTAGCATGGAACTCTTGTGAGTTCTCAAATGTGGCCCTCTGGGAAACAGTTATGTACAAACAGCAGTGTCCACCCAGGCAGAGATTCCTAGGTGGATACACTGGGCTTTGCACAGACATGTGGAGCTGGGCACAGTTACACACATGCTATCTATGCAGAAAGCCCTAATTAGACACACGTTGCACTCTGGGATCTGCACATGTATGTGGAGCTGTGTGCACATGTGCAGGTGAACACACACACAGTGCAAGGCTAGAGATAGTGAGGCAATGCCGCAGCACACAGGATGCACCACAAGTGAAAGCCACAGAAGAGAGTTTGTTTTGGCTTACAGTTCCAGAGAGCTAGACGTCCTTTCATGCTGGTGAGGGCGAGGGAGCAGGGGCTGGAGGCTGAGGGAGCACATCGTTACTCACCAGCGAGGCAGGGGGCAAACTGGAAGGGCGGGGAGGCTACATACTCTCGAGGCCTGTCCCTAGTGACGGTCTTTCTCCAGCAACGCTGCACCCTAAAGGTTCCACAGCCTCTGCAAACAGTACCACCCACCGGGGACCAGATGTTCAGATACATAAGCCTGTGGGGGGGGGGGATGTTTCTTATTCAAACTACCCCAAAGGAGACCTCTGAGACTCCTGTTTACACAGGGTCAATCTGGAGACACAAGAGCATCTCACACACACTCAACCACATCTAGCCTCAGACTGACCAGACCCCCCATGAACTTCTCGGGCTTGTCTTGGCTCTCAGGAGTGGATCATTAATCTTCTGGAATGTTGGGCCTGTGTTATGGCTAAATGGATACAGGTGCTTGCTGTCGAGCCTGATGACCTCAATTTGATTCCTGATCCCACATTAGAAGGAGAGAACTGATTCCTGCAAGTTGTCCTCTGACCTCTACATGTGTACTGTGGAATGCATATCCATACACACAAACATTAAATAAATAAAAATGTACTAAAATAAAAATATTCAGGACAGCCGAAAGCTGGTTGTTAAATGCATCATGCATTGCGCGTGAGTGTTGATGTGCAAGCAGGTGTGTGTGYGTTAGTGGAGGTCAGAGGAACCTCGGGTGTCACACCACTGGTGCTGCCATGTTTTTTTGTTTTTTTAAATGAGGTCTCTCCCTTGGCCTCAGATTCAACAAGTCATCCTTGCTGTTTTAAGACAAGGTCTCTCCAAGGTATTCAGCTTGGCCTTGGACTTGTCTTATACTGCAGAGTCCCAACCTACATGCTTTCGGCCTCAGTCTGGAGTGAGAGGTTTGTGCCACCGTGCCTAAATATAATTTTGACAGCATGTGTATACTTGTTGAGATCTAATTTTGATTGTCAATTTGACCACATATGGAATTAATTAAAAACCGAAGCAGCTGAATGCACACCTATGAGGGATTTTCTTAACTGGATTATTTGAGGGAGGAAGACTCACTTGGAATGTGGGTTGTATCTTCCAGTGGCAAGGTGCATCAAAAGGCATGGTTGCCTGCTTTCCCTCACACACACCAGCCAGTTCATCTACCCTGTTGCTGAGACATTTCTTCTCTGGTATTAGAACTGGTATCAGACTCCTTTGGGATTCCAACTTAGAGTGAAGACCAGCTGCTCTCCAGGAATCCTGCAGGACTCCAGAACCAGATTGGGACTGTGGAGACATCTGGTCTTCATTGCTTGACTGTCTCGGCCCGCCAGCATCTGAATAATGACATAGAGACACCACTGTTTGCTAAGCTTGGGCCTCAGCTGGCTCACCTCGTTTATGTTAACCTGACAATTCTCTTTCACATCCTGTCACATGGCCTGTTACCAGACTCTACACAATCAATCCTGGCACCTGTTCCTTCCACTTCCGTGTCCAGCTGGTGACTCTTGAGCCTCTCAGTTCTTCCCACAGTTCCCATTTCTGTTCAGATGTCCTGCCTTTCCTTGCCTATTGGCCCTCAGCTCTTTATCAAACCAATCAGAAGGCAGTGGGGAAGAATGTTTACAAAATACTCAGGTAGGCGATGATCCCATAAAAATAACAATACTGAGATCTGGCCTGTACTCAACTCTCCGCCCATAAAGAAATCAACAATTAAATAATAAAATTGAACAAGCGTTACACAGTCACAAAAAGATCATCCCAAGTCTTGACTGAACAACTATCAGATTCTTGGCCTTTCTACCAGGAGACAGCCACTTTTGAACTACAGAGGCCACAACCTAAAAAGAAATGTGTGTGTGTGTGTGTTCACTCATTCTACCATTTCTGTTCTTCTAGAGAATCCTAATACAGCCCTACTTTTTTTTTGACTGTGTCATGCTCTAGGAGACTGTTTTTGAGGAGCTTTTGACTATTTTGAGAACCCAGGAACTGCATCATCCGTTGGACACATTTCATTCAGCACAAACCGATATGTGACTTATTCCTGAGAGCAGAAGGCACTGCCCTGTAAGTTWACTCCAGTGATGGAAACAGTGCGGACACATGTGCATACTAAAATCATATTAGGGAAACAAGGCCCAAGAATGTACCAGACACACCAGACTAGGGTAAAGGTCTAACTCCCTCACCTGGACCCCATAAAGTGATGGACACATAACAGGGTGGTATCACACTGCTGTGACCTCATGACAACCTGCCATCCAACACCTGGTGTGTGTGGCAAGGACTGAGGACCCTAGCTGTCCCTTGAGCTTCAGCCAGCTGGATGACCGCCTGGCCACGTTTGTTCGTCTGGTCCTGACCCCGACATGTCCTGCTCTTCCCTGGTTCAGCCTTTCACCTTGCATGCAGACTGTTGTTTTACAGTCAGCCCTGGTTCCACAGCCTCTGCTGCAGCACTCTCTTGACTGCTGTGATTCGTTATCTTGTCACCGTGGACTCTCAGTCTGAAGTAGAGGAAGGTAGAGCAGACCGACAGTTAGATGCCGATTTATCGCTTCATTTGGCGATTCACTTACGGCATGGCTCGCTCTGCTCATTTGCCAGGGATGCTTCCACTCGACGCCTGCAGTGAACGGTCTGGAGAAACAGCTGAAGCAATGGGTCACCACCCTTAACAACCCACAGACTGCCTTGAGCACTTCTGTGAACTCTTGCTTGCTTGTCTGCCCCACCTTGTGGTTTTAGGGCATAAAATGTGAGACATAGGGCTGCAGCCTCTGAGTAGAAAAGATGAGACTAGAATGGATGTCCAGACCAGGAAGGGAGCCCCTGGGGATAGGCAGGAAGCTTGATCTCTCCCAGAGACTGCATCTGAAGCCTTGATGGGATACTGAGGTGGTACAAACTGGGAATTTAAAGTGGGAATGCATACCTTCTGAATGAATGTGGGAATGCTTGTGATGGTCCCACAGCTCTGTGGCTACAGGATCTGACTGGGCTCCAACTTGTAGATCTACTATGGTCATTTCAACTAAATGAGCACTTACCTTCCATGACAGGAGGGAACAGCATGGGGTTATATGAGTAGTCCTTATGATAAAACCTCTTCTTTCTTTCTTTCTTTCTTTCTTTCTTTCTTTCTTTCTTTCTTTCTTTCTT
>BDUI01001724.1:91094-105580 GCA_002335545.1 Apodemus speciosus | reverse complement strand
CCCCCACAATTCTTCCCATGTCCCCTCTCAAATACATGACATTTCTTCTTCTTTAATTGTTGCTACACAGAGAGAAATGCACACACAGACCTGCTGAGCACATTTCATTCTGCTCATTTATGTACTTGTTTAGACAGGATAACCTACCAGGGGTCTTGTCCCTGGAGAAGACTGATTAACTGTGCTTCCTTTAGTGGTAATGCCTTGTGAGATTCCCTCCTGCCCGCACTAGCATATCTACTGGCCCTGCTACTGTGTCGGTCTTGCTTAGGTGACTGTATTTTTGGAATGTAATGGGTGCAATTTCCCTGGCATATATAGAAGACAGTTTCTAACAGCAGATGTCCTGGTCCTCTGGCCCATATGCTCATCTACCAACTCTTCTGTAATGTTCCTGAGTCTAAGGTGTAGGTGCGTGTTGCAAGTGTATTAGATGGAGTGGGTACTTCATTGTCAGTTTTCCCTGCACTTGGACCAGTCATCTTTATAACAAATTCTATAAGAAACTTATTTGTTGAGTTCTTTCAGATGTTCAATGTTATAAAAGTTAATTTTATTATATATTGATGTTTGTGAATTGGTATTTGTGTGTTATTTTTCCTACTGTAYATTTTCCATGCATTTAAATGTTTTAAGATATGCTGGCTGTTCTCTGAGTAGGATAAGCATATATTAAAAATCTGTTTTGAAGTGTTGTCAGGCTCTACATATGTGCTGCTTTTATAGGTATCCTGTTCAACTGCTATATGTAATTCCCATTGGCATTCCGAAAACACCAGGTAGTGCTCCTCATATTGTGACCCTGGGGCTTCTGGAGTCAGCACTGCTTTTTATGAGCTCTATAGGGAAAACTATTTTGTAAAATGGGTCTAGGRCTGCAACTCTAATATACAGGCAGTCTCTAGATCATGCTTGTGAAACTTAGACTCAGTATTGAGTCAGAGAAGGAATCCAAAGCCTTCTATCAATCAGGCCTGTAAGAAGACTTTTATTAGAAAGTCCTAAAACAATGCTACTCTTCKTGTTGGGATATATACATGTTTGCAAATTAAGATTTTAAATGTTATGCATAGGACTGTACTATGTATTAACAAGTTAATATCTTTTAAGGTTATATGTTTATTTACTAGTATGGTTGATAGAATTATATATATAAATCAAATTGCCTAGTGCTCTATTATATTTTAGAGTAGGAAGGGATTCTGAGACAACTATAGTTTTACTTAACTTTGTACAGAGCGTGAAGGCTGTGTCCAATTTTGGGCTATTCTACTGAATTGTTTCAATTTACATAAAATGCTGATGATATGACTGCACAATGTATGTAAAATGCATCTGGGTAAAAATTTTTACTTTAAGTAAAACTGTATCATACACTGGGTGAAGTATGTAGTACCTCAAAAAGCACTTGTACAGATTTGAAATAAAGGTATTCCTCCTATTTTTTCATTGGCTGTTTAAATACTGAACATTACTAACAGTTCTTAGAAGTCTCAAAAGAACACCCAAGGCATGCACTCACTGATAAGTGGATATTAGCCTAGAATCGTGGAACACCAAAGACACAATCCACCTACCAAATGCTGTCCGGCAAGAAGGAAAAAGTGGACCNCTTCCTTCCTTCCTTCCTTCCTTCCTTCCTTTCCTTTCCTTCCTTCCTTCTTTCTTTCTTTCTTCCTTTCCTTCCTCCCTTTCTTTCTTTCTTCCTTTTCTTCCTCTCTTTCTTTCTTTCTTTCTTTCTTTCTTTCTTTCTTTCTTTCTTTCTTTCTTTCTTTCTTTCTTTCTTTCTTTTTTGAAACACAGTTTCTCTAGGTAGCCTTGGCTGACCTTGAGTTTGCTCTGTAGCCCAGGCTGGCCTCAAACTCTCAAGAGACCTGCCTTCTTCTGCCTCTTAAGTGCTGGAATTAAATGTGCACTCCGCTCCTGCCTGGCTAGGTCAGACCTCTTAAATCACCAAGAGGCGGCTGGGCACAGGCACCTGCTTGGGGAGAAGCCAGTCTTCTTTGCCCAGCCTATGCCGCAGGCATGGCTAGGAACATATAAACTCCCATAAGTCTTAGTTAGGGAACGCTGCTCATTATGGGGTCTACACAGTCCTGATGTGAAACCCACATAGTCCTACAAACCATACTTGACAACTTTAAAACTAGATTTATGATGACTATGAGATAAAGATGAAACCCTCCAAATTAAAGACTCCATGAAACTGATTGGTCTTCCTTTGATGTCATCTGGCCATGAGAAAGGATTCTAGATTTGACTTTGATTAACAGAGTCTGTGACGTCCGTATGGGATGCCTGGCTACACAGACCTGTTCCCACATATTGATTCTTGGTGTCTGATAGTCCAAGAGCCTCTGGGATGGTGTGGTGGTTTGAATATGCTAGTTCCAGGAAGTGGCCTATTAGGAGGTGTGGCCTTGTTGGAGGAAGTGTGTCACTGTGGGAGTGGGCTTTGACTCCCAGCTGTTTAGGAGACAGTATTCTCCTGGTTGCCTTCCAATCAAGATGCAGAACTTTCAGCTCCTTCTCCAGTACCATGTCTGCTTGGACACTGCATGCTTTACGTCTTAATGATGATGAACTAAACCTCTGAACCTATAAGCCAGCCTCAATTAAATGCTGTCTTTTAGAAGAGTTGCTTTGGTCATGGTGTCCCTTCACAGCAATGGAAACCCTAGCTAAGACTGGTGACTTTTGCAGAACTTTCCTAGGCCCAGATCACATCTGCTACAAAGACAGTTAAGTCACCAAGAAAGTATCCCCACTAGCTTCCCCAGAGGATGAAAATTTTCCCATGATGCCACATCCCTACTGGCTCTAATTGCAAGCACTAGTCATGTGCAAGATCCTTCAAACCTGTCCCTCTGTTGGCATCCATCCCCACATGTTACTCACCAACCTCCTCCTGCCATCTAGCTTCACCAGACTCAACAGCTCCATGGGGATGCTCACCAGACTCAGGTTAGCTGTGTTCCGGGGAAGAGTCCTTTCCAGTGTGCCACTGAGAAAAATGCCAGGTCTTCTCCTCACCCAAGAAGATGACAGCTATGGTACCTGGCCCTAAATACAGTCACAAACTTGCCTGAAGAGGGAGGGAATGCCCCTCCATGAATGCAGAGAAATTATAAATGAGATTTCCTCCTCATAGCCTGACTTAAAGGACAAGCTGATCCCCTGGTTCATATATTAAACTTTTTATTGATGGGAGCAGAAGCATCCAACAGGGGAATAGCCCCTTATGACATCAAAGCAGCAATATTTACCTCAGGAGCTTAAAAAAACCAAACAACACCCCCCCCAAACAAGAGACCATATCCTCTAGCTGCTAGAAGCCCAGTTGTGGCAGTGGTGCACTGCCAGGCTCATCTGGGGAGATAGAGAGAGATAGAGATATAGAGATAGAGTCTGGTAGACCAGATGACCAAACAGGCTGCCCTCCCAGGAAGATCATGTTTGGCCATCCATCCCTAGTGCCCCCAAAGGACTCAAAGGACCTCTGAAAGTATGGACATACCTGTCTCCAGTGGTTCTTGAAAGATGTGGCTAAAACTGCTCAGAAATTGCCCACTGCTTCACCTTTCAAAGTTGCAAGTGTTGAACGTGGATACACTATACCCACACCAAAGCTGCTGTGGACCTGAGCCAGGAACGGACTGTGGGAGTGGACCCAGACCAACCTCAAACTGACCAGTGCAAAATGACCTTGGAATGCGGACCTCGAGTCAGCTCCAACTCTGCCTCCTGATGCCCTTGACCCTGTGGGCACACATCTGTACCCTCCCCACTCAGCCTCTCTGATCCACTCATGTAAGTTAGGACACAAGTGTTGTCAGAGGGAAACATTGCTCAGGGCATCTCCAACTCCTAGACACTGTTGTTATTAGTAATGGCTCCCCAGAGCAGTTCTGCCTCATCTCCTTCAGGGGCTGCTTCTCCTGAGAAAGAGGCCAGCCACAGATCATCCTTTGGGTCATCCTGCTGTGATGGAACTGCCCACACCAGCAAAACAGGCTGTGATTCCTTTTAGGAACCAGCTCCAGCTAGTGACAGCCTGTGGAAAGTGGCCAGAAGCCAAAAGAGTGATAGTGGGATGTGGGGGAACCTATTGGTCTCTTCTCAAATACTGATCATGGGTGAACTTTGCCTGGAAAGGGACAGAAAACTAAGGGGTGGTCCTATAGTGGGATAGGAGCTAAGGTCACAATGGGCCTTTGGTTGGGAGTAAAACTGAGGAATAATATGGGAACTGACCATAGAAAAGCCCTTCATCTGGAAAAGTTACGTCTTAAAATGCTGGCTTTAGTAAATGCCAGCCACGAGTCCCTTTATCCAGGTCAGGATTGCTGAATATGTCTACGGTCAGGCCAGGTTACTAATACTGGCCTAGGAATAAAGCACGACTAACAGCACGAAAGGGTCATGATGGCTAGATGAAAAATATGTTGAATGCTTGAATAAAAGGGCAGATCTTGAGTTGTCTTATGTCTGTATTGACATGGCATCTATCAATAATAAATCTGACGGCCTATGGCTCAGGCCGAAAATAGGGTGTGGAACATCTGGGAGGCAGAAAGAATTCTGGGATAGACCCAGGTGGGAGATTGGTCCAGGGAGATGTGACAAGATGGACCCTTGGTACCTGAGCACAGGAAACCAGCAAGATGTAGAGTAAATGGGTTAATAAGTTATGTTCCAGCCAGAGAAAAGCCTGGTACTGGCCGAGGTACTTGTAAATATATTTTAGAGTCTGAATCTTATTTCTGGGAGCATGGGGATCAGAGGAAGAACCAGATGCTAACTTCTACAACGTGAGCTAGAAGTAAGCACTGATTCTAGAGATTTAACAATCTAGACATACTCTAACATCACTTAGAGGTTGTGGCGTGTCTCAGTGGCAGATCCTCTGCCTGGGCTTCTCCAGGGAGGAGCTGAAGTGTGGCTAGCCACCTGCCCCTAAGACATTAGTTAAGGAGGTAAGCAATAGTGAAAAGCAGAGAAAGATATTTGTTCATTGAGGCCTCATCGGGAAGAACAAAGAAGGAGATTCAGTGACCTCAATTTCACCTCTGGGGTCCTGTCAGCAAAAGGTTGAATAGCTAAGCAGACCCAAAGAAAGTGTGGTCCTGCCCATCACTACCCCACACTGTCTCAGCTATGGTCTCTCCTGCAAGGGATCTGACATATTGTCAATCTATGAGGATCTTTTCCTGGGAGACCAGTTCCCCTTCTGGCTGTTCAGGGCTTCAGCTTTTCTCTTCCCTCAGCATGAGAGTCCCAGGGAAGTTTTAATTCTTTGGGGTCATCATTCCAATTCTTTGATAGCTAAGAGGAAGGGTGCAGTAGCTCTCATTAGAATACCTCATCTCCTAGGGCTGGGGAGATGACTCAATCAATAAAGTACTTGCCATAAAGCATGAAGAATTAGGTTGGCCCCTTGGCAGACATATAAAAAGTCCTGAAATAATAGTGTGCGTTTCTAATCCTAGGATGGGGGGGGGGTGCAGAGACAGGAGGATCCCTGGAGTTTGCTAGCCAGTCAGCTTATCTGAATCAATCTGTAAGCTCTGGGTCCCACTGAGAGACTCTGTCTCAAAAAATAAGGTAGATGATGCTTGAGGAATGACATTTGAGGGTGACGTCTAGCTTCTATCTGTGTCTGTGTGCGCACACACACACACACACACACACACACACACACACTTCCTTTCCTGTCAGGGTGGTTATACTCACACAGACACAAACAGTGAATGTTTCACACACATACTACACAGGCACACAGAGAGATACTCTCACACTGGAGACATATGACCCCACAGTGCTTATCATGTGAGTCTCTTAACGTCAGAAGATTCTTAGACCCGAAGCAGCACAACGCAAACACCAGTACAGAATTTCAAACTTGTCTTCAGGGACGTACGGGACTGTCCCTGGAGAAACTAAAACAACATTCACAGACATGCATGAATGCATACAGGAGGTGCCAGGAGACACAGCAATGCACAGATTTGCATGCATACATTCTGCGTTAATTATTTCTTCAATGAAACTGACATTTATTTATTTTTGAGACTGGGTCTAARGTAGTCCAGGCTCGTCTCCAATTCCATATGTAGCTGAGGATAACCGAGCTTCGGATATGCCTGCCTCTACCCTCCTGGGTGCTGAGATGACAGGTGTGCACCACCTGTCCAGTCTTATTTAGAACCCGGGTCTTCCCTCATGTCTGCACAGCAGCTCTCTACCGACGGAGTCACTCCCAGTCTGCAAGAGGAACTTAACAAGCACCCACTTGTTCTGGGTACTGCYTGTTGGACAAGATAAATGGACCTAAAGTGGATCAGAGGTCAGTGGGAGAGACGAACCATGACCCAAGAAACACATCTGGGAAGGCATAGGCACGGAGAAGAAGGCTTTAACAGGAAGAACACAAAGTGGAGTGAACCGGGTTGGGCCAAGAAAGAGGTTGCCTCAGACTACTGAAAGGTCAGGAAAGGACATTTGAGCTGAGACCTGAAGGCTGTCAAGAAGCTAAACTTTCTGGGAAAGGTCAGCGGGGAGCAAGACTTGGCAGTACAGAGCCTGGGAGGCAAGACAGGCCAGAGGCTGTCGCAGGATTTTCCCTRTCCAATCACATTAGTGCAGAGAAGGCCTGTGATTGGCCAGGGAAAAAGGAGGCGGAGCTAGGAGTTGGGGAGCCAGAGAGAGTCAGAGAAGCAGAGAGAAGAACCAAGATGGCTTGGACATGTACCTGTGTGTCATCTCCCAGCCACAAGTAGCTATGAATAGTAAGGCTAGAGATGTGCCGTCCCCTGCAGCCATGCAAAAAGTGTGTGGTGCTGTGYGCCTGTWACCCTAGCGCTGGGCAYGGCTAGTCTATCACTCAGCTCYGGCTTCACTGAGAGATSGTGAGATGGTTCAGGGGCTAAGGGCACTTACCATCAAGCCTGACATCCTGAGTCCTATCTCCAGGTCCTACAGGGTGGAAGAAGAGAACCAACTCCTACAAACTGTACGCTGTTGTACCTGTGCGCACGTACCCCACAAACACACACACACGAGATAAATGTAGTAAGAGTTTATTTTTAAGACTGGAGCTAGATAGAGGAAGAACCTGGAATGTTAGAATCCTGTTACTGCTCACACTACAATGCCTGCAGCCCTTCTCTCCTCTGAGTCATTCACAATGGGAGGGGCTGGCTATAGGTGTTGTTGAGACACCCCACTTAATAACAGAGCTATAAGAAGAGACTCTGCCATATGGGTCTGAAACCACTTTCCACGTCTCTGTCTGTGGGCTGGGGCCTCCTCTGAGCCCACCATCTCACACTGGCCTGGCTGAGAAAGGAGTTTCCTTGGGATTCACGCTCTTGAATGAGCTCCAGGCTCTGTAGGAGATGCTAAGACCCTGTCTCAAAAAATAAGGTAAATAAGGTGGAGATATATTGAGAAAGAAACACAACATCGACTTTGGACACCTACACACAGAAACACACACACACACACACACACACACACACACACACACACANGCTGGTATAATTATTTGGGCCAGGATATATCATTATGCAGAGTTATGGAGGTATAAGTACTTGGTAAGTAAGTGTTTTTTCAGTATTATAATGGTTTTGTTTTAGACACAATATTTATTTATTCAAATAGCAAGAATAGATCAAAGTCAGTGAAATTTACTTACTGGAGTTTTATACCTAGAATGCCAGATTTTTATTCTCCTATACAATTCCCTCCTTGCTTCAGCCTTAAACATAGGTTTACATATTGTATATTCCACAAAGGGTGGCATCTATTTTTCTTACTTCTTTTTCAAAATTTATTCTAGTACACTGTAAGATATCATGCATTATAAAAAGAACCTTAAAAGTAACTATTCTACTTTTTGTTTTTTAGATATGGGGTCTCATGTAGCTCAAGTCTATACCTCACAATCCTCTGCTTTAGCCTACAAGTGCTGTGTTGACAGGTGTATGACAACATGCTTGACATGTCTCTATTCATTCTCATTTTTAACTGAGCAAAGGGGTCAAAGAGAGAGAAAACATTTCTAGTCAGATTCTAGAGCAGCTAGCTGGAAAGAGTRCTGGCTCACTCACCATGCATTAAATTAACTTGAGGTAGTTCAAGACACACATGGCAATGGTAAAAAATGTTTCTCAAGGAATCTCATGGTTGCAAGCCAAGTCAAGATTTCTTAAGAAGGATCATAAAGAATGAAAAAAACTATCTTTATAACACTAAAAACTGTTCATTAGAAGAAAACACAAAGAAAGTCAGTAGACAGATATTGCCACAAGTAGAGAACATTGTTTTCTAGACTAGGTGATAAGTGAATAAATAAATTAATGGAAAAAACCCTAGGTGCCAATAAGGAAAAGCTAAATAATGACCACCATTTGTCCTAATACATAAGACCAAAAGGGTTAGCAGCACATTAACTTGCTCATTTGCTCAGGAATGTTCCTGGTACCCGCCTCTGCTAAGGAACACACACACACACACACACACACACACACACACACACACACACACACACACACAGCTGTTAGATAGGATGGTATATTCAACTTCAGTATATCAGTTTGGGAAAGTAAGTAGGAAGAAGCTTTGATCTTCCTCACTGAGGAGGAAAGGGAAAATCCTGGCCTAACTTCTTGAGAGCTTTGCAAACTGGTAAGTTTTAAAGTTTTAAATAACTGATCATCTCTAACACTCAGTGCTCTCAGATGTTCCTGAAGGATAATCATTCCAAGGCAGATGAATTTCTAGCTTTAAAATTATGAAAACTAGTAAGTGCTGCCCACTGTTACTATTTAGAAAAAAGATTAACTTTCTTTGTTAAGAATTTCAAGATTTCCCTTTCTCCATACAAACTTAATTGTAAGGATGGCTCCAGTATCATTGATTACGAAGCTGAAATTGAGCTTACAACATTGTGATCCAGATGAAAGTTTCAAGTAAAATTCTAGGTCTTCTCATTCATACTTGTATTGGTGCACGCAAACTCTTGTCTAAGTAACCACACACAAACTACATATTCCTACTTCTCTGTGTTTACTATGTCTCTCTGTTGGGTGAGTTAACAGCTTTATGTCCTTGTCTTTTTCTTTCTCTGACAAGCCTTTTTGCTAGCGTTTTCCACAAACACACCTGGTATTTCTTTATGGCTTAGATTAACTAAATGTCATATCTAAGAAAGAGGAATTTATGGTTTTTTAAAATATTTAATAATTTCATTTTCTTCAGGCTCCTCCCTTACTACTCAAAGTTGATGACATCTTAAACGAAAATGGTTGGTTAGAATCCAATCGAGAATATAAGGCGACTGAACAAATAAAACCATGAAGTAAGTGTAAAATATTAGTGTCCAGACATCTGAGATGTATGTGACTACTATGAAACTTCTACAGCTGTTCCGGCCTGGAGCTCACATGCTCCCCAAGATTTAACAGAACCCATTACCAGTACAACTTTTATTTGCTTAATAAATTACATTCTAAAGCACAATAGCCTAGGYTCATAGCTGTAAAATTGCCAAATATTGTCAATGACCACTCTCTCGTCATAAATAACAAAATAATCTATGACTCACTGGATTCTGATTCCCAGGGCAATTTTTTCTTGCCATTACTCAAAAGGTAAAAAAGTGCCTCTTTGTGGATTTTATAGAGGTTATAAATTACTCAAAGGAGATGACATAGGACAGATTTGTAGGCCAAGTAACAGGAACCAGCCAAGCACATGTGTAAATGACAGACATGGCTAGGAAGGGACTAGTGAAGAATACCAAACCTTAAGAAGAGTGGTATTTTGAAGGAAGGAAAGTGACGGAGCAGCCATGTGGAGAAGACATATGCCACCAGGTGAGATTGTATTACAATGACTGAACTTACCTGGTAGCTTGAAAGTGGGGGAATCTGGGCTCACACTTGAAATAAGCCCTGCAGTTAGAATATTTACAGAAAATGTCAGAGGAAACACCAGGTATCTCACTGTTCCAAATATAAATCTGGGACTGTGAGTTTTAAACACTGTAATGCTTTTTAAATGCAATCAGGATTTTTTCCTCTTATGTAGCAAGGACATAGTTTGTATATGCCAGCACCTAGGTCAGGATAGTGTGTAAAAGYAAGAGGGCATAACCAGTGGAGGGTGTTGCATTCTGAAGAGAGAACTGGCTGTAACAGCTTGTGAAGATGTGTCCCATGTGCTCTTAAAGGATAGGTACCTGTGGTATGGCAGGCAGCATGGCAAGAAGCATCTGAGATTTCAGCACAAAACAGGTGGGCAAGACAACAGGGGAGAAATGGGGCAATGCAGGTGGAATGGGTTGGGTGAAAGTGTGGTGAAGAGCCCAAGCAGACTAGACAGGAAGGGGAAGCAGAAGTTTGATGGATGCTCCAAACATCTGCATGCATGCTAGTGGTAGCACAGTAGAGGGGAGTATCAGTTTTGAATGCNTCATAGCTGTAAAATTGCCAAATATTGTCAATGACCACTCTCTCGTCATAAATAACAAAATAATCTATGACTCACTGGATTCTGATTCCCAGGGCAATTTTTTCTTGCCATTACTCAAAAGGTAAAAAAGTGCCTCTTTGTGGATTTTATAGAGGTTATAAATTACTCAAAGGAGATGACATAGGACAGATTTGTAGGCCAAGTAACAGGAACCAGCCAAGCACATGTGTAAATGACAGACATGGCTAGGAAGGGACTAGTGAAGAATACCAAACCTTAAGAAGAGTGGTATTTTGAAGGAAGGAAAGTGACGGAGCAGCCATGTGGAGAAGACATATGCCACCAGGTGAGATTGTATTACAATGACTGAACTTACCTGGTAGCTTGAAAGTGGGGGAATCTGGGCTCACACTTGAAATAAGCCCTGCAGTTAGAATATTTACAGAAAATGTCAGAGGAAACACCAGGTATCTCACTGTTCCAAATATAAATCTGGGACTGTGAGTTTTAAACACTGTAATGCTTTTTAAATGCAATCAGGATTTTTTCCTCTTATGTAGCAAGGACATAGTTTGTATATGCCAGCACCTAGGTCAGGATAGTGTGTAAAAGYAAGAGGGCATAACCAGTGGAGGGTGTTGCATTCTGAAGAGAGAACTGGCTGTAACAGCTTGTGAAGATGTGTCCCATGTGCTCTTAAAGGATAGGTACCTGTGGTATGGCAGGCAGCATGGCAAGAAGCATCTGAGATTTCAGCACAAAACAGGTGGGCAAGACAACAGGGGAGAAATGGGGCAATGCAGGTGGAATGGGTTGGGTGAAAGTGTGGTGAAGAGCCCAAGCAGACTAGACAGGAAGGGGAAGCAGAAGTTTGATGGATGCTCCAAACATCTGCATGCATGCTAGTGGTAGCACAGTAGAGGGGAGTATCAGTTTTGAATGCYATAAAAGGTAACATTTTAACCAAGGAACTGGCAGTATAAAGAGTGGTTCACAAGCAGAGAGAGGTTGTAGAACACAGGCAAGAGAATAACGGAAAGATCTCAGAAGAGGATTTGGGTTGACAGATCAGACCCAGATGATGAGACAGAGGATTCTGGACCTTCTGTAGCTAAAGGTATCCTTAGAAAAAGAGAAAAGTAGAGGTTCCCAATGTTGGCAGCTGTAAAATTGTTATGGAAGTCTAGGAAGAAAATATGAGGCACAACAGGAAGCAGCAGAGGAAAGAAAAAGTGCAGAGGAAGCCTGGAGCAGGGAGAGGCACAGTAGCCCAGAGGTTTGGAATGGAGGACACATGAGTGCAACCCTCCCTCTTCCCTAGGGGCTTTCATGGAGTCCACACGCTAGTACCGAGGAACTCGAGCAGCTCGGTGATTCCAGCTACATTGGCATTCATTAAAGGACTCAAAAAGAAAAAGAGAAAGGAAGGAAGGAAGAAGGAGGGAGGGAGGAAGAAGGAAGGAGGGAGGGAGGAAGAAAAGAAGGAAGGAAGAAAAGGAAGGAAGGAAAGAAGTTGAAAAGAGAAAAAAGAAAAGAAAAGAAAGCAAACTGGGAACACAACTTTTATATTGTCTTTGCAACTATGCTTCAGCAATACGATTAAAAATCTAATTAATTTGAAGAATCTTGAAAAAAATAATGGCTACATTTTTCTAAAAGCTAATCATTGTACAGGCTCTTAAACAAAGGATCAGAAATGTAATTGGAACTTTTATAGCCAGAAGCAGCTACTGGGGAAACTGTTATCCCTCAGCCATCTCTAACTCGATTTGAGAAGTAGTATAGGCTGGTTTGTGCTTCCATTTTGCTTTGAAAACTTTACATGGTGTTCCAGGAGACAGTGAGAACCATAAAATTCCTAAAGCAGAGCCTTGGGAATTATTAGTTCTTGATAGCTAATAACATTATGGCTGAGAATGCAGAGAATACTCTAGAGAGTTTAAAGACTGCAACCTTCCAAGGATTACAACATCCCCAGGAGACACTGCCCACTCTCCAGAGAGAAGAAACAATCTGCCTTTCCTGTGTCAACCACGGCTCCAGTAATTTGTGCTCTGCATGCATGCTTTAACAGCCTTCCTCAACCCTAGAGTTGTCTTAGCACACCTCAACTAGATACAGAATCTTTCATTTTGTTGTTCCTCCCAATGAATTATTGGGAGGAAATCACAGACTAGCACACTGCTTAACACTAACAGCAATGTTTGTTTTCACAGAAGGAAATAAATGCAAATTATACAACTGAGTATGATGGAAGCAGCACTGTACTCCAGACGGAAACGGAGCTCCAAGGCAACGTGAAGCCTACTCAGCCTTTCTGGTTCCATTTCCATCTTAGCAGATCTGACATGCTAACTAGAGAAACCAAGATTGATGGTGTGATTTGAAGCCATATCAGAGTGTCGATTCTAGCCTAACAGCCTGTGTAAAGCTGTGGTGTCTAAAGAAGTCTTACAGTGAGCAGAGCCAGGAAACAGTCCTCCTCCTGCAACAAGACAGGGACCTTTGCAACAGGAAGAAACATCTGCAGCCCAGGGACCATGGCTACAAGATCTGCCCCCTACTTCCCAAAGGACATGCACATTTTGGGACCTGAAAGTCTTTTGGGACCTTATGTGAAGTCTAACAATGTTTTCAATATTTAATGCCCAAGATAAGAGTATCCCAGAGGGAAAAGGAGTGCAGCTGGTTTTGGAGCACTTGGGACCACCCAAGCTGTATCCTCTGTGCTTGTGGATGTGCCATGAGGTGAAAGAGCAATTTAAACATGTGTGGGATATTATGAAGACTTAAATAACGAAGACAATATGAGGAAGCTATGTAATGTATATAGTTCAAAAGGACGATGGGGTAGAAAAACAAATTTCATGTGAAGGTACTTTATGCTTTTATTGAGTTATTGTACATGAGTGTGATATGCATATTAGGCTTATGATAATTTAAAGTTACACATTCACATTTAATTACATCCTACTGGATTTGAGGGTCACSAAAACTAATTTCTCCAAAATTCACTTGCACAAACCAACTGTTCTATATTTTGACTTCTAACCCTTGTTATAGAAAACCAATTAAACTACTTTTATTTTTTCACAATTTTTACAAAATATTCTGATATCTTTTCTNGTGACCACTAGAGAGCAGGACTGTCCCATGCCTTGTGCTCTCACAGGGTTGTGATCGCAGAGAGTAAAAGAGGGGGAAATGGATGTAGAAATCCCAAAGACTTTACAGGGCTTAGTGTGCCAGAGCTGGGAGGTGAGGTTTAGGTCACTTTCACTTGCGCTTTTGGTAAAGGCTTCACAATAAAAATGCGGGTGGCGGGAAGGGGCTAAACCACCGGATCTCTGAAACATCGTATCTATCCCCTCCACTCCTCTCTGAACCTTCATATCTATTCCCTCCACTCTACTGCTTCTCTCTTTAGGCTTTTATTTCTATTATCTGGACACCATGCTAAGTTCTAATCATTGACTATGAGGTGGGCTAGAAAAACATGGAAATTGAAGAGGACACACAAAAAAGAAAGAAACCGCTCACCCCGAGACTTCATGATGATGATTTTAAAATGTGGACATAATGGATACAGTCAAAAATTACCTACAGAGGAAAAAAATGTGTGTTTTTATAATGACATCTCAAACTGAGATGCTAAAAAACAAATTCTAAAGCAAAATATTAGCGCATGGCCGCGCACGCTGCAATCACAGCCCACAGAGGCACAGGCAGGCAATCTTCCCGAGTTTGAGGCCCCGTGTRATCCTCATAGCAAGTTCTAAGCCAGCCAGGGCTACAGAAGGAGTACCTGTGTCAAGAACAAAATGAAAATAATGAGGCAACAAAGAAACGGTGCTTACTTAGGGTCAAAATGTCTATAATCTTGAATTTTACCATATCAGCCCTCCTCTCAACCCTAAATCTGAATATACTTCATAAAACTCTTACAATTTTATTTACAAATGGAAATTTGTTAAGTAAACCAGTTAACATATTGTACTTAATTTTTAAAT
>BDUI01001724.1:57287-74650 GCA_002335545.1 Apodemus speciosus | reverse complement strand
TCAGATGAAAGAGTAGGGAAGTGAAAAAATTTATAATTCTAGGGTAAGATAATCTATGGATGCAGAAATTAATTGTTTAAGAAAACAAAGTAAAATTTGAGGCCATGGGTGAGCTTTTCTCTATTTCTAGTCAGACTCTGAACAGGAAATGTATTGCCCTGAAAATCACAATGCATACATTCTCCCGAATCCTGAGAACAACCCCAGTATTCCTCCAATTCATTYAAAAAGGAAGATGTCTGCATACCAACAACTGAATCAACAAGGCAGAGCTTAGGTCTTGGCTAAAATTTATAATATATAAATCAATTCTATTTAACTTAATTTAGGAAACTTATGAAGGATTAGTATTTTAAAATACAGTGGTTGAAGCTGGGCTCACTGGTACATACCTTTGACCCCAACACTGAGACAGAGGCAGCACAATCTCTGAATTCAAGGCTAACCTGGTCCACATAGTAAGTTCCAGGCCATACGGCAGAACAGTTTATCCTCAATGTATGTATGTACGTATGGATGTGTGTGTGTGTGTGTGTGTGTGTGTGTGTGTGTGTGTGTGTGTGTGTAGCTAAAAAGGTCAAAATGTTTGACATAGTTTGAAATTGAACTACCTTATAGAGATTTTCATCAATTAGCACAAAATTTCAAGATATTGTACAAGGTTTCATTAAGGGACTACTGAAGGTGTAAAAACACTTAAACATAAAAGAGATTCTATTTAAAATGTTCCAAGTAGACAGGCTGTGCTATTTTAAGGTACTAATTTCCATCTGGCAGAGCAGAACCAGACCTACAGTGCTGTGTGTGCTTCAGATCAATTACTCTTAGGTCCCAGGGTGGCAGGGGGTTACTGAGTGTCCCAGGCACCATGGTACATCTTGTGTCCAGTGGCTCCAGTTGGGATCCATCTCTTTTTAGTGAATGACAGCTATGTGAGAGGCAGCAACTCCCTCTTTCATTATGGAACAAAACACAACAAAACCTTTCGTTTACTGTGCTTTAGTAAGATTTGGTTTAGGTTTAAGCAACAGCACACTTTCAATATGAACATAGAACACTATTCTTAAAGCAAACAGATAAAAGAGCAATTAATTAAGTTATATAACAGAATAACTCCTAAGCAACTACTTTTTAAAAGCCAGATGTTGCATTCATATGGTTAAAACTTCAAAAATTAACAAGGCATGTCCTTGGAATCACCCCTAATTAGCATCTCTTCCTTCTGCAACCAAGCAACCACACTTCAATTCTCAATTTACTCCCTGTTTGGCACTACACAATCTGCATATTATCCCAACCTGGCCACTTCAGTTTATCATCTCTGAAAGGAGTTTGTTTCACGAATATCCTTTTACATTTTGACAGCTGTAAGAAACTACATCATAAATATGTCATCATTTAAACTGCCAAATTTATATATTAGCTTTCTATTGTTGGGGATGGGCTCTCTTGGCTAAAGAAAGGGGAGGGGACAGGAAAACTAAGGAAAAGGCCTTGAATTTTTAGATCTTGCTAAGATTCTGTTCTGCAACTGCAGAGTCTATGCTTAGCATTTGGGACTCTAAGTTTGCCATCTATCTCTGTCACAAGCATTGCCACACCCTGTTTTGAACTTTTATATCTTCTAACAAGTAGCTTTTAACAGTCCTCTACATACTAAGGAGAGAAGGTAAGATAGTAACCACCACTATCCCCTAAGAGGTTTCAATGCTGTATAAGCAGTAATATCTTGAGGGTCCAAATAAAAGCTGCTTGAGCTCAGATGTCCTGCAGTAAGCTATAAAAACATTTTTAAGCGGTTTAAGATAGCAGAGAATTTAGTTAGAAGTACTCAATTCAAAACTCAGAACTTGCTATTTGCTGCCTATATTTTTCTGGCAACTCCTTTTAATTTCTTCAGCCCTCAGTTTCATACACACGAAGAAAACCCCCTACATAGGTCTGCTCTGAGTGGATAAGACAGCATACAACTTTGCATGAGGTAATGGCTTCCAAAACTCTTGGGATAAAAGTATGTATGTATGTATGTATGTATGTATGTATGTATGTACATGTATGTATTATCCATCTTTCTATCCATTATTTTATTTTGAGACAGGGTCTTACTATGTGACTCTGGCTGACCTAGAACTCTATCTCTGGACCATATAGTCCAGGCTGGTCTGGAACTTTTAGAGATTTGCTTGCCTCTATATACCTCCTGAGTGCCAAAGACATCCTCTACCACACCGACTAAAAGCATGTATCTTTTACGTAACAGGAGAACTGGGAAAGAAAGTGAGGGGAGGGGTGGGGATATTAGTTCAGGGTTAAGGGTTCACTTGGGCTACCAACCAGGGCAGTGGTGCTAGGTGAAGAGTCTGTCATGCTGTCTTCTTGGGGACATGAGTCTACACTGGCTGGAGGACATGAAGAGCCAGCCAGATCAAGAACACAAAGGAACAGATGGCTATGGCTGAGGTAAGGACAAATCCAGGGCAGTGATCTCCATTTTCCATTCTTGGAACAGTAGAAGGAAACTCCTAACTTTTGGGGAGTGGGTATGTAAATTTTTGTCTTGTTTTTATAGGAAATAATGTGAAACAAAGTTGGAATATGGGGATATGTCAGGAAAACATGGTAGCTCATGCCTATAATCACAGCACTTAGAAGGTTGAGGCAAGAATACTGCCATGAATTCTATGCCAATCTGATTACATATAGTGAGTTCTAGGCCAGCCTGGGCTACAGGAAAGATCCTCTCTTAATATGCAAATAACAAACAAATAAAGAGCAGCAGCAACAATCACAAATTGCCAAAGACATCATACTGTGAGCTAGTAAAAAACCCTATTAATATTCACATTTGCATTACTAAATTAGGCTTGTATCTATTTAGTCTAGAGGACATATTTTTATAAATGTTTACATGTAAAAATATTTATTTAAATGATGACTATAGGTTAGTGGCAGAAATATATGAATAGTTAATGATTAAGCTTCATGAATAAAATTTTAATAAATTTGCCTTTGATTGTTGTAATACTTTAAAGCAGCAATTGGTAGTAAAAATGTATTATATCCAGAAAGATGATGCTACCAAGTTAATGTTCACGGAAGCCAGGGGTTTTCAAATTGTTTTACATGTATTTTAAAAAACAATTTCAATGTCTTATCAGGTTGAACACATTCAAATCTTTTTTTCCCAATGGTTTTGTTATGTTGTTGAAAACAATGTTTAAGCCTTGGCTCTGATTTGACATATAAAGGTCAGTAGAGGCCCAAGAAGTGCTTGCCTGACGCCCACGTGTGTGCTATATYACCATCAACTTAACCACTGCTGCATATGTCACTAAACTAGGAGGCTCCACGTTGCTCCTTCCAATTCTTATCTGCAGTTCTGGCTAGGTGTCTGGTACAGGACTTCTATTATGTTACTAGGTAAAGGATTTTAGAGTTTCACTGAATCTGCAAACTATTCGGGAAGTGTCGCTATGTCAGGTTGTGCAAAAGAGCTCCTGTCTTTAAGCTGAAAGGCAATCAATTAATTATTTCAGTTTGCAGAGGAACAGTCTCATTTTGAAAGTTGTCTGTGGAAGGGAAGCTGGATGAACTGGTCCTACTGATTTTTTGCTTTTCCACTGAAGTCTTTATAGAATTCCCCTCTGCTTTTTACAAAATTTTCTGGTCTCTTGCAAATCCCCCATTCTTCTAAGCCAAGCTCTCCTTCAGAATTGAGGACACCTGAATTACATAAATCTCTATCACAAAGTTACAATTTCTGCGCAGACCAAGAGCTGTCAGGAGGAAGGTAATGAAGAAGAATAGCTTGACAGAGGGATTTAATGGGATCCAGCTGCAACTCTATGCTACTTGCTGATAAGGCTTTGTCTTAAGCTTACAATAGAGAAAGTTTTGAGAAAAGCCTAAAAATTCATATAGAGGAAGTGAAAGTCTTCATATTTTATTTGTTTAATTTCCTCTAACTCTTGCAATTATATTCATAACAGGTTCAACTTTTAGAATATTCTACTGTGATATTTTAAGTCTTTTAAAAATAAAATTTAAATAACATTAAAATGTGTAGAAATAGTGCACCTTAGGGAAAAGACATTTTGTTTATTTAGGCTCATCACATGTTCAGATTAAGCTAAACCTGGAAAACAGAAGATCGCCAAATGTTTATTATATTTGTCTATTCAAAGTAGGAGTAGAAAAAGACCTTTTACAATGGAAGGGCAGTACCTAGTTCTCCACAGCACACTGTTACCATAAAATTAGATGAATGCAAAATGGAAAACTCCAAATATTGCATTTTAGTCAAGATTCAGATCCCAGAACAGAGCAATGCTTCAGCTTCTTAATCTGTTATTTATTGAATAGTATTTATTACTCAAAATGAAAACCAGTGTGGGAATCCTTGGACACAAACCTGGCTTTTCTAAAGGMAGGAATGCATCTGGATTAACCTCTGTCTGGTAAAGAAAGATATGAGAAAATTCTCAGAAGGAGTTGAGCAGTAAAGACTAAGGGAAGGACTTCAGCTTTTGACAGCAGACACTCATACCCCATCAAGGGATTACTGCAGAGGAGCCAGAGTTAAAGCTAAGGCTGTACTCAGGTTGTTCAAGCTAATGAAGACTTCCTGACCAGAGTTTCTTCCCCAGTGATGGCGAGAGAGGCCTAGAATGCATGTACACAGGAGCTTTGCATTTTCCCACAACTCCACTCAGGACCTGCAATTCTGGGTGCACTGCTCAGAGGACATTCAGGCCTCACAAAGAGCAGATAGGAGGGCTAAGAGCCCCAGGCTCAGTTGCCCCACAAGTTCTCTGAAGGGACTGATACACACAAACAAAAAAATGCAGAGTGAGGAAGGATTGGGGCAGGTGTCAGTCTGGAGGTATTATGTGCAAACCTCCCACCGATGAACTTAACAGGAATGTTTAGTCCTTGCAAGAAGCCTCTACACTCAGGACAAGGTAATAAAATGAAAAAGGGAGGAGGCTCTGCTCTCCTTTCCAGCAAGGCTCCTCCAACATCTCATGTTACAAATTTGCAAACTAATTACTTAGAGCCAGACATATGTTTTACAAAAAAATCCCCTTTACAGCTAAGTGAACACAGATAGACAAACTTGAAACAGGGTAGTTGGCTCCAGACTTAGATAAAGTTCTGAATTTAAAAGTTTAATTAAGGGGAATCCTATTTGCCATACAGTTCTTTCAAACACTAGCATTATTGAAATTATTTCTAACAACTTAATTGATTTAGTGAATACCTCAAGTAATGATTATGCAGCAATTAGTTCAACCCACCCCTTCCCCATAAATTTAATCTCTGTGAAATTCAGGGCTTGACAGGTTTTCTTTAAAGAAATAAAGTATCAAAAGCAGCTGAGATGCTCATTTACATAGCATAATTTCTGCATTAAAGCTGGGAGAGGGAGTAAGCCRTCCTTTCCTTTTCTTTCTCTCCCCAGGAAAGAGGAAGGGGCGAGGACAGTCTTTGGTGACTCATCCTTTGGAACAGCATTCCAGGTGTGATTTATTTAATATAGCCCCATAAATCACCTAATGCCGCAATAATCTCAAGATCTGCATGTAAACACAGCTATTAAAATATTACAATTACTCTGTTTACTTAGTGCTCATAAGGTATATCTCATAGCTTCTTCCCTTAGGTGGGGCATCCAAAGTAGCGTCCAAATTACATATCCCTCTAGGAATGCTGAGCCTACATAAATGCTGTAGTACCAACATATAATGACAYAGTGTGTGACTAGGAAAGAGATGCTTAGATTGTTTTAAAGCTATTTTTCTGCTACGTCAAGTTGCTGTACTGGTTTGGAAGTCTAATTCATTTAAAATCAAATTTGGCTATGTTCCATATTATTAAAAGTGTCTATATCTTTTGACTACATTTGTTTCTGAGATTTGGTTTGTAACAGCCACAAAATATTTATTTTAAACAAAAAGTGAGCCAGGGGACCTGCATATATATGCCTTTTGGTAATATTTTTGGCTTACAAGACTTAACTTTGTATAGCCTGGTAATCTGTAACTGTAAGCAATCATCCCTTCGATTAGTACAGAGTTAAACACTGAGAACCACCTACAATTACTAGCATGATCCCTAACCTCTATAAGGTGGTAATCCAGTATTGGTTGTTAGCTGTCAAATTTATTTCCCTTTGGTGAAATATACCTTGTATTTAATTAGCAGTCATTCTTGATACTTTATGGAGCTGAGCCCAAGTGTGGTGGCTTTAACATTTAACCCMTGACCCTTAAATATTTACCAGCTTTTAAAATGGTTGTGTACAATTATCCCTTCAAGTATATCCCAGATCCATCATTCTGACCACTCTGGTCAACTCCAAGTCATATGCACTGTTCTGACTAATGCTGGAACTGGACATAAAATCCTGTTGTTCCACTAGGAGCTCCATGAGGCAAAGCTGAAAGCCCTGTCTGGCTGTCCGCATGCCACCCATGGAAGAAAGGGCTGGGCTATAAGGGACACATGGGATTCGATCTCCTATAATCTCCTGCTTTCAGAACATCCYGAAATATTTCAAGGCATTCCTTGCCTGGCCTTAGTTCAAAGGTGAACTTCATGCTGGCAGGAGGCTAAGTATATTTCAGTCATTTTAAGAAACACAATACTGGAAAATAGTATGATTTCTTTAAAATTCTAACTGAAAATAAAACTTAGTGCACAACCCAAAAACTAAGAGTAGCTGATAACCAGTATTTCTGAAAACACTAATTCTTACTTAAAAATCAGTTACAGTGATTACAAGTAATATTAGTGTGAACTAAAAATCACCAGATCATATTTTTTAATGAGCTGTTTTATCTCCAAACAAGTTCTATTGATCATTAAACACATTTGCATGAACACGGAAGGGTAAAGCTACAAGAAAATAAATTACAGTTTAATATTTTGCATATGTGTACCTGCTTCCTCTGGAATGCCCTTACCACAGAATTTTCTCCATGACCATGCATGTACAGAAGTATGTACCTGCATAAGATACTGTCCGACCGAGAAAAAGGGAAGGAAACCTGACTCAGGGACTTTCATTGGCCTGAGGACTGGACTGATTCTAACCTATCATTTGCCTCTTCTCCACCCTTGCTCTTATCCCACTGCCCAGGAAGTCCTGCAGCTACCTAACAAGATCACTGTGAATGCCACTTCCTCCATTTTCCATTGTGCTAATTCAGGAACTTCCTCTTATCTGGTCAGAATACTCCCAGGAGTGGTGTTCACAGTTGGGTGTGACACACGCAGGCCCTTTTCTCAGGCTTATCTGCCATTCTAACTTTTCTCTACAGTACATACTTACTTTTCTCTTCTAAAAAACTTTCTATTTCAAACTTTGGAACTTTCTGTACAATAGATTTAAGGTTGTTTTCTTTCCTGCTCCTGACTATTTTTGAAAAGGTGGTATGCAACCTTCTCAGAAGTTTTGTGGTCAATCTTAAGGTGGCCTGAGTGTATTCTACCTCTTTTCTAAGAGAAAACACAGCCTGAGTGTTCATTCTTATCCTAAAGACTCCCAGGGGCTGCTCACAGCTCTAGTCTAGGAACATGGGAACAATCCCACCACTCCAAGTAATAATTGACCCATCTCTAGCCAGAGAGATTGAACAGGTTTGTAGGGACTATCGGGGAAAGCCAGGCCAGATTCTCCTGCTCTTTAGAGGAAGAGTATGATTCTTACTGTTCTTGCCCAGCTGGCCTGTGGTCACAACAAGAACCATACTGTAAATAGTAGAGAGAAAAGAGACATCCTGGGTCCTATGCAGCTCTAGATCAGCCAATAGGAAGGGCAAGTCCAACTCCAGGTGAAATATGAGGATATATATGTGTACATACACATACATGTGATACACACACACACACACACACACACACACACACACACACAATTAAGGTCAAAGTTCTGGCCTTAATATGTTCTTACACTTGAAGGAAAGCTAAATATACCCTAACTTCTAAGGGGAACCTAAGCTTTGCTTTTCTAAGGCTGCAATGAGATAGAGGCTCACATTGCATGGGTTTAACACAATAGCTAATCATCTTGTATGGCTATGGCCTGCCTGACTAGTGGAAGAGACATCATAAGGATCCCATACCCAAGGGGATCCTCAAAATTGTAGGAGATGCTAGCTTCTAGTAGGTCAGCAGAGACAGTTGTCAACCCAGCCATGGCTAWGTGGATTTCWAGGTTAAAATGAATGAATCCGGGAGGGAAAGCTATAGTACCAGAGATTAAGCTGTACAGGGGCTCTCTCCAGTGCAAATGGTTTGCTGGCTAAAGTCAACCTGGCTAAGATCCTGCTGTTTCATACCAACATTTCTGATTATTTCAAAAAAGGGAGAAGAAGAGAGAATGTCATGTGTACATAATCTGCAGGGAGCTGTTGTGTCAGCTTGTTAGACACAGTCTTATCTTAAGCAATTTTGTTTTTCACTCTGTTAAGAAGCTTTATCTTCAGTATGAGTGTACAGATATGACAGCAAGAACTATAAATTCAGTGGCGAAGCTATTGCCTATGTTTTCCTTGATAACAGAAGATGGACAATCAGAGTATATTCCAAACACCATGATTTATGTCACGCAATTCTTAAATCCAAGCAAAAGAAAGAAAACTACACCAACAGAGTAAAACAAGACATAACTTATTTTAAAATTTTGAACATTTCTCTTTGTAAAGAAGGCCAAGCTAAGTTAAAAGTAATGGGGGAATGGTTTAGGAAGCAGAGGTTCTCTGCATACTCTAAAATTCATGACTGCAAATCTTTATCTTCCCGGTGAATAAAAAATGAAACTTGTGCTGGGCATGGTGGCACACTTTAATCCCTTCACTCAGGAGGCAGAAGCCAGTGGATCTCTGAGTTTGAGGACAGCCTGGTCTCCAAATTGAATTCTAAGACAGCCAGGACTACACATGAAAACCTGTCTTGAGAAACAAAAATAAATACAAACAAAAAAGTCTTATAGTTAAAAAAAAATGCAACTTTTCATAAGGAAGTAGGACTTGGCCAGGCCAAGCATGAGAAGATGTTCTGGATGGAGAGAGAAGCTGAAGGTGTATGTGGAACCAAGAGCACACCATTACATAGTTGAACTGTATACACTTTCAAACACTTARAACTTTCACAACTGTCTTCCAAGGTGTATCAAAATTCATCAGACTGGACTCTCTCAAAGTAAAAGGGCAGACAGCGGCAAACCGACAATGCAAGTGGAAAGAACTCTTGCTAACAACAGATACAGAAGAAAAGCAGATACATTCTTTCCTGATACATCAGGAATACACACTAGAGCATCATCATGCATTCACTGGAGAGAGGGTAAAATGGTTTTTGAGGCATTTAAAAAATGGCAAAAAATGGGACAGGGCTGTAGTGAAATCTCGATTGTTTGAAACAGTCAATAGATTAAGAYAGCAGAAGCCCATAGGGCTGTGTGCATGTAGGTTTTAAAGGTTTAAATTTTCATTATTTTAATTTTGTATACGTGTGGGTATGTGCACATGAATACAGGTGTCCATGGAGCTCAGAAGTGCTGAATGCTTCTGGAGCTAGAGTTACATGCTGTGGTTACCTACCTGGTGCAGACACTGTGACCTTCTGTAAGAATGTATGTCCTTAACCACTGAGGCATCTAGCTTGTGGTTTTAAACAACATTACTTTAGGTAACTCTCACATTCTAAGTCCTTTCCCACATTTTCTACCCTTATGATCTCTTTCTACATAATCCTAGTCAACACGCCAATCTCAGCATATCCATTATAGAACATGATGTCTTTTATGTTGAACATATGTTAACCCATGTATTTCTTATACAAGAATATTCCAAATGTACCACTTGCCTCTTGTAAGGATAGTTTCCAATCCTAGAGCNAGCAGAAGCCCATAGGGCTGTGTGCATGTAGGTTTTAAAGGTTTAAATTTTCATTATTTTAATTTTGTATACGTGTGGGTATGTGCACATGAATACAGGTGTCCATGGAGCTCAGAAGTGCTGAATGCTTCTGGAGCTAGAGTTACATGCTGTGGTTACCTACCTGGTGCAGACACTGTGACCTTCTGTAAGAATGTATGTCCTTAACCACTGAGGCATCTAGCTTGTGGTTTTAAACAACATTACTTTAGGTAACTCTCACATTCTAAGTCCTTTCCCACATTTTCTACCCTTATGATCTCTTTCTACATAATCCTAGTCAACACGCCAATCTCAGCATATCCATTATAGAACATGATGTCTTTTATGTTGAACATATGTTAACCCATGTATTTCTTATACAAGAATATTCCAAATGTACCACTTGCCTCTTGTAAGGATAGTTTCCAATCCTAGAGCYACTGTCAGTGTATCCCTTTTGCCCTGCACTAATAATTACTTGATATATTTTATGCAACATCTCTGTCAACTCAGGCTCAGCTTCTACTTTGTGCTGTTTGCTGGTTAGACAGATGTGGACCCTATTCTGAGAGTGCACAGTTCTATGAGACAGTCAATCCCTTAGAAGAAGGAAACTGTGAGACAAACATACAGCAATAGATAAAGTACTACTTACCACACTTTGTGCTGGGAAAGCTTCTCTAAGGAAGTGCCGCTGAAATGAGTCCCTAGGCTGAGAGACAGAAGGATGTGGGGGGGGGCAGGACGGGGGACAGGTCTGATACTACTATTGGTTTAATATTCTTGAAGTATGCTGGAAGTTATGTCAATGTCTAATCTTCAAGGCTCCTTGATGCCTGCGGAGTGACAYGTGGACTTCTTACCACTGCTTCAATGTTCTGAATCAAGCACCAGTATCTCTTCCCATTTCATCATCATGCTGACTGCTCCCAGGAAGGGCATGAGGCTTGAAGGTGAGTTCCATCTTGTATCTGTTTACAGCCCTTCAGCTCTCTCTGCTTCCTCCCATCAGTTCTAAATTAGAAAGCACGCGCTTCTGACTTTGATAACCTATATGCTGCTCCTGACRCTGACTGCTCTTCACTTGCGGTCATTTATTTATGCAGTTTAAAAAAAGTGCTCTGGTTCTTTCTTTACTATGCATCCAGCCATGTGCTTGGCCTAGATTTTTATCTTAGGGTAAAGCTCTTTATTCATATAATCTGCTTACATTTTGTTTGAGTTGTTAAGCAAATACTCAGTGAGCGTTTGCTATCAGATACACTGAAAGTTCTCTGTTTGATTCTTAATACTTAGTATCCGGATGGAAAAATGGTGAATTTCAGAGAATAAATCTTCCAATCCAAACCTTGCTGCTCATAATTGACCCATGGAAGTATATAGGCTATATGGTTTTATAGTCACACATCTCTAAGCTATGTGTGACACTGTGCAGACAACGTATGAAAGAGCAACTTAATGATTTCATGTCTATGTTAACTTTTCATAGAAGAGGTAACAAAGGGTAAAGAATTAAACAATATTATTATTTCTTCTATTCTATAGACCCAGAAATTTGTTGATAGAATTACATGAAGTCTTATTTTCAACCAGCTTCTGAATTTTCAGTAAATGTCTCAAGTTAAATAGAAGAAGACTTTGAAAACATAAACTCTAGAATTACTGTTGCTATTTTCCCTTGAATTAGACTTTCCTACATTTTTCTGCTCATACTATAGACTATACTACAAGAATTACCCTATTATATGAAGATAAGCAATAGATGAGATGGATGTTGTTTGCAATATTATATAAACCACACATTCAGATTATTATAACRAGGTTTTGCAATCTTTTCTCTCTGGCTAACAAAGAACTTTTCAAAACCTTTTCATAGAGCTAGAATTGCTCAGAAGAGTAGGTGTTCTTTGCAAAATATGAGTTCATTTTTCATAAGAAGGAAGTTCAGCATTAAAGAGCTTTTGTGCCCAAAGATTTTTGCCTGCATATAAGACACCGTTTGTTTCCTTATATGTGACCCTCTGTGTTCCTGTGGAATGTCAGATTCATCCTCTTCCTCCCTGTGCTGTTCCCCTTCTTGTAGGTCCTAGGCCTCCTGCGGACTACTTCCAGAGGYGTGGGCTGGAAGTAAGCAGAGGGCAGCCTTCTGAATAGTTCTTCCTGTGCCAAGCTGCTATCGGATGTAAGTATGTTCCCAGACAGTGTCTATTACTCCAGTCATGTTCATTACAAAYTCATTACCATGGACATAAGTGTCAAAATACCTGTGGCAGTGAAGCTCTGCCTGTGCAAGGTAAAACTTTATCTCAGCCACCAAATACAGCCTTTTATCTTTGAAAGTTTTCAATTAATTTACAATGCTGGCTTGTTTATCAAAACTGGAAATGGGCCAAGCCTTCAGGGTATTTGATGAGCTTTACAATAACCCTGAATGCACCTGTTAATTTTGCCTCTGGGTAAACAGTTGAAAACTCCTCAGCTATTTCCTCAAATTGGGTGGAAACAAAGAAACATGAGATTTTTTTTTTAAGGGTAGATTAGGGAATTGGAGATGCATTAATTCAAAAAGTGAACAAGGTCAAAGGAGGGCTAGGAGGCTAATAAGCACAGAGCACACAGCAGAAAGCTCCCAGCAGGGTAAGAGTTCACTCAATTTATCCAGCGATCTATTCCAGACGCAGTCAATGATACATTATTGGATCCAGACCTGCAACTGCTTCCTAAGACCAACCCTTCTGGTGTCACTGCCCTCCCTTTGAGAAATATTGCAGTTACCCAAACCTGTGAGCAGGGCGGGCTGGCTCAGCTGGCAACCCGCTGACTTTTGTTCTCCATGATGTGATGCTCCCTCGCACTCCCCTCTCTGCTGTGGGAATTAGGCAGAACCACCACCATGCAAACCGCAGAACACCCAAGTTGATCCGACTTGACGAGATTTTTAGTACTTTATAACTTGGAAAGCCAATCCCAGGGATAACAGACTATAAACAACAGCAAATGCTCTATCCAGCAGGCTGCACAAGGTTAAGGACTCTGCGAGATTTACTGGAAGAGTTGTGGACAGGGATGTCCCATCAATCACTTTTTCTTACACGTCAGAAAAAAATTTAAAAAAATAAGGAAAGAAACAGATCATAAGAAAGACATTTTCTTAAGATATTTTGAAAACTCACATGTCCATTCTAAACAGTAAGAATGGCTGAGTGATTAACTGTAGTTAAGGTGGTCTTCCGACCTCTCACTGTCAATGTGGACAGCTGTGAACACGAGAGAACAGGTCTTTTCTGGCAACAAGAAAAAAGTTTCAGATTTTGCTGATATCATTTTTAACATGAAATAGCATTTTTGGTTTTGCCTTTCCCCCCTTGTTTTAAAGAACTGAAAAGGTGAGCAATGCTGGTCCAGGGGAGCCATTCACGGGCAGTGTTTGCTTATTGGGCACAAAGCCCTCCACTGACCTGTATGACTGCTGAGCCAGCTCCCTACCTCTCTCACTGCCCCAAAAGAAAAGAAAAAATCCTACAATAGGAAGCAGTGTTCATAGAACATGAAATGCTTTTATGCCCATAATACCTTCTTATTTGGGAAGAGTCATGTTTACAGATGGGCAAACAACCACAGGCTGCTGAACAGACCCCACACCTCAAGCCACACCAGGCCTTCAGCCTGAGCAGTTTCTAACCCACCGCAGCACTGCAAGTAACAAATCCTAAATCAACAGTTCATCTCAAGGGCACCAGAGATGGGGATAAGGGATATGCCCTCTTGGTTAGCACCTTTGTGACTTTGCTCTGGGCTATATGCATCTTTCCCTTATAATTATTGATACCACAGCTCTAAAAGGAGGTAGAACTCAAAGTCACATATCTATATTTCTTAACCTGTACTTCTCTGGACACCAAAGCTTCAAGAGCTTACAAAATGTCATTTGAATAGAGTCAATGCAAGAATATAGTATGCATCTGAGAATTTAGGCACAAATACAAACTTCCCAGTGTTTCCTTTCAGTCAAGATCCTTAGAGTGCTTTTGTCACAAAAATAAGAGGCTTTCTTAGCAGGGCGGTGGTGGTATATGCCTGTAATCCCAGCAGTTGGGAGGCAGAGGCAGGCGGATTTCTGAGTTTGAGGCCAGCCTGGTCTACAGAATGAGTTCCAGGACAGCCAGGGCTATACAGAGAAACCCTGTCTTGAAAAAAAAAACCAAATCCAAAAAACTAAAAAGCAAAACAAAAAAAGAGGCTTTCTTGATAAGGAGTAAACTCAAGGATTGGGGGAAGGGTTGTTTTGTTTACTTTGTTTTGTCTTAAAGGCAGCTTCTCAAGAGAATAACACTAGTCTCCGTAGAACATGACTTGAACTTCTGATTTGGGGATTACAGGTCAGTATAGCCAGTTAATATGAAGAGGCATGGGATTCGACCCAGTGCCTTGTATATGCTGGGCAAGTTCTATACCAAGTGAGCTATATCCCTCAGGGTCAAAACGCACAGGAAACTTAGGCCTTCTTTTCATCCTACACAGTGAAACACTTTCTGGCCTATGCCAGACAGCAAACCAATTTAAAAGAACTATTTCACTAATTTTCTACAAGCTTTTCCTTTTACTGAAAGGCATAGTTTTAAAGTCTGGAGAGATGGCTCAGCTGTTATGAGTTCCAGCTGCTCCTCCAGAGGACCCAGATTGCATCGCCAGCACCCGCAGCAGCTTGTAACCACTCATAAATCCAGTTCCAGGAAACCCAAGCCCTCTTCTGGACTCTGCTGGCACTGAACACTTGTTCTCCATAGACTTAAAGCAKATGAAGCAGCAAAACACATAAAATTATTAAAGAACACATTTTGAAAAAAGATATAGCCAGACAGCCTCCCGCCGTCCTGCTCTCCTTGCCCATTCCTGCCTCCATCCTTATTCCCTTCCTGGGGCCGACCACTGGGCTCCACACCATTCTACCACCTAGATTCCTAAAGCTCCTTCCGCATYGCTCTGGCTTTGATAACTTAGTACTTTATTTTCTTCATTATTTTTCTCTTTAATTTTTAACTAGCTATCCTGCTAGTTGTTGTCTCCTTGTTGCTAGGAACGGTAGAAGGGCAGTGAGAAATTCAAAGAGTAGGAAAGTCTGGTTATCACTTAGAGAATTTTGGGTTTGTTGAAAGGGAGGAGAAATACAGGTGCCTTGGGAAAATCCCTTTCACTTTCATTCCTTGTATGAAATGTGACTAGGAAACTGCAAAGTACCTGAGAGGCCAAGCACAAAGATCCCAGCCTTTTTATAAAAGCTTGGCCCAAGATTATGTGAGGTGTGTGTGTGTGTGTGTGTGTGTGTGTGTGTGTGTGTGTGTGTGTGTGATTTCATGCACTTTTATTTGGAACAGGGGCAAAAAACATGATCCCAACCTTTCCAGATAACGGTTTAAGAGCTATGGAACCTACCCAAATTTTAAAGACTAAGTGACTGGACAAAGTAGTGACTAGTTTACTAAACAGAATATTCATAATTGCCAATAGGTTTAAAGCAGTTCATATTTGGTTATTTTGAAACATGTACCTAAATGGCATTATTATCAGCATGATTTACACATAGGTGGTAAAACATTTAAGTCCCATGTGGAGCCAACCTACTTATTCCTTTTAGAAAAATCCCTTGAGTTGAATGAATGAGTCATGCATGCAAGGTGTATTTTTTTTAAAGTTATTTCCCCTACTCTGATATCAGTGCCAAAATTTTTCTCCACCTCAGTCCTTTAGCAGTATTTAGAGGCAGACAATGCCACCTCTGTTCTTAGAGCATGGACACGGTTAAAAGAAGAATAATATAATGATGCCATTTAGAGTAGGGCCTCTTAGGTTGTGTCAGCATTTCCATTATAAAAAAAAAAAAAAACTTTTTCAAGGATTAATATCTCAGTTGTAAAACTTCACACCCAGGAAAATTTGGTAGCAGAAATTATTTCAGTGTGTAAAATTAGAAAATGTGTTCTTCTTAAAAGTCTTATTTATAGTGTAAGTCATTTCAAAGTTAAAAGAATGATGATTGTGTGTGTGTGTGTGTGTATACTGTGTGTATATGCACCCACAAAATTGAGACTATCTTAATGGGATTACTTTACATGAATCAAGGGCAAAATACCATTTGCCAAATCAGGATTTCGGACTTCTATTTCCTGATTTTGTGGCTATGGACACCCAAATACAACAGTCTAGTGACAAAAAATGTGTTATCTTTCAGCATTAATCTATCCATGTTCATCCTTTCTCAGTGGTAGATCTCAACTAGGAGAGACTTTCTCCAGAGGGACACATTGTCTAGAGACATTTGCRGTCACTGCAGATGGGGCTGTGTGGTGCTGAAGTGGGTGCTATAATCCACACTCAAATTGCTTCCACCTGCTGCCTGGGAATCCATTTAAGTTTACATAGAGGAGATTTGGAAGTCTCAGATTAGGTTATTTCTCAATATTTCTATTGCTATAATTTCTTGCCAAGGGTGATTTCTTTTTAAGCACAGAGATGACTAGGAAAAGGAAAGAAAAGATGAGCAACAATGGCTGTACATGGTGGTTATTTTTTTGTTTTTCTTAGAGAAAAAGGGGGGAGGGTTGAGAGGCCAGAGGGCTGAGGAGTCAGAAAAAGCTGAAGTCCTCATTCACAGAGGACATTCATTTGCCCTTTAAACACCTTTAGTTCCTTTGGTTCATGTATGCCTGGCTCGTGGGAAATTCTGTGCTTTACATKTCTGTTCCAGCAATCAGGTGCTGCTCTACTTTGTGCCAGGCAAGATCTTAGGTGGCTCTATGCACCTTAATAATCTACYATAGCAAAGGCACATGACCTGCACAGGTGAAAATGTTAAAGCAGTTCCCATTTTGTTCCTGGACATAAGAGGCAATATTGTTCAAACCATGAGTCAAGGAGCAAGTCTCAGTCACATGGACCATTATAGGGAAGAAAGACTTACATAGTAAGGGAAAGGTGCAGAGTAAGAAGCTGGACTAGAAAATTGATATGTAAACAAGAACACATAAACTTAGTCTTCCAGAAATAGGAACATTTGAAAATTGATTTAAAATTTAGGCTTTAAATAGATTTTATGCACAGTATCATTTATCTTCCTTCTGCGCCCCCCCCACCCCCCACAGACTACTATAACACATCTAAACAAAAATATGTGTATATGGATTTGAGATGTGGGACACTGCACTTATAAACACCTATTAATACCTATATTGTATGTTTGTATGCCTAGTGTCTCAATTGTAAAGTATTCCCAGAATCATGTCAACACCCTCTGGAATTCTACATGGCTGAACAATGATTATCTTAACATTTTTGGACATCTAAATTTCTCTGTAATTGGAAGACTATCTCAGGGAGTTAGTTTTATACATCAAAGCTAGTATTATCATGAACCAAACGTAGTGAGTGACATGATGTTGTTGA
>BDUI01001723.1:18455-80677 GCA_002335545.1 Apodemus speciosus | reverse complement strand
TCTCTCTCTCTTCCTCCTTCTGCTATGGATTTCCCCAAACATCATGACATGAAAGATCTCCTTCAAAAGTGTCTGTCTGTAGGACTATGTGGAGCTCAGAATTTGTGTTTGCAAGAAGTCCCCGTAACATAGCACCTACTGGTCCAGGAATTACACTCTGGTAGCCCCTATTCTAAAGTACATGCCTGGTAGAGAGGAACCACTTATACACCCTGGACCAAGCTGGATTATTCAAAACAAACAAAGACAGGAAAAATCTCATGGACTCTTGGGCAATATTTAGCCAAGTTCATGATTAGTAAGCTGATTTTAAATACATTTTCCTATATTATTGATTTAGTTTATAATCTGAAGAATTACCAGGTTATATCTTTCCAAATATTCTAATTGAGATAGTGTTTGGCTAATGTAAAATTTAGTATTCTTCATCTAGAAAGTCCCAGACTCTCCATCTGATGTAACTCACAGATTTTTAAAGCTCTCAAGACATGTGTGTGTTTATGTGTGTATGTATATGTGTGTATGTATGTGTGTGTGTATGTATGTGTGTATGTATGTATATATGTGTGTGTATGTGTATGATGTGTGTGCATATGTGTGTTATATAATATATATTTATATAGTAAACAAAACGTATATATATTTATGCCATACATACATACATGTATATCATGTATTTTGTTCATTTGCTACCCATTACCCTCTCATAGCCCTTTTCCACTCCCACTGGATGCCCAGCAAGTTCACCTCTTATTTTGATGTCTTCTTGTGTGCTTGTGAGAGCTGCTGAGTTTAACTAGGACTGTTCACAAGAGTGTGCTTGTGGGGTTGTTCACTGGAGCATGGACAACTAACCAGAGGCCACACCACAAGCCTATTAGACCCCCCCCCTGGCTCCAGCAACCATTAACTGCTCATAGCCCCTGAGCTAGAGGTGGTTTTTTTTTTAACAGTTCTTCTCCACCCATCCCAGATACCTTTCCTCTGCTGACTCCAAGGGAAAGACATCCATGCCATAAGATTGATGGTCCTACAAGACTGGGGACTCCATTATCAGTGGCCAGAGGCAGCCTTGCCTCAACCCCAGGCCTTTTGATATAGAAGAGGTCATCTTCTATGTCCACATGCTGGGCAGTGTCACTGTCCTTATTCATGAAACAACAACCAGGCCTGTGACCACAGTGGTTCTGCCCAGAATGACCTTCTTTGGGGCCACTCTTAAAATACCCAAGCTCTCAAGTCTTCATCAAGCCACCTGTCCCAGATGCTTGTCCTTTTCACAAACACCGCAGTGGCTTCTCGAGTAGTTTTTCTGTTGAAGTATGAAAATGTCAAGCCTTTCCTCTTCAAATCACTATTCATGTCTTTCTCTTCTCAGGTTGTGATGAATAACTTAAGCCCAGCCTGGAAGTCATTCAAAGTATCCGTAAACTCTCTATGCAGCGGGGATCCAGACCGCAGGCTGAAGGTTAGATCCATATCTGAGAGATGTGAATTTTAAAGTGCATTGTGTCCCTTTCTTCTCTCATGTGAGCGTGTGCACACAGAATTCTCTGTGCCACTCTCCCAACCCTCTCACCTTTTAGCATCTTAATGGAAGAAAGTGAGGCTGTTTCTTCTGCCAGAGCTATAGACACTCATACAATAGCCCTAAAATAAAAACTAATGTATTATGTCAAAAGACAGTGCCTGGGACATTTCAGAAACAAAATGTGGCAATAACTTCAGAGTACAATTGAAAGTTTCTGGAAAGGAAAATATTTCTGCATCAAGTATCTATTGTTATAGAACATATTACTCTCCCACCCACACACATACTGAAGTGTGGTAGTTTGAGATAGTAAACATATTTAGCTTATAACTCTGTGCATGGGCAAACTGGATTGAGCCAACCTAGGTGGTTCTTAGGCTAGGTGTGCTTGGTCTCTGTGAGGCACTCATGGTCAGCTGCCCATGAACAGGGTGACTTCTAGGGGTTGGCAGACTRTCATGTACAGTGTATGTAGGGGGTGGGGAGTCTTAGTTCTTATCATCATATACACCGGCTTAGACTTTTATGTGTAGTAGCTGTGGGTTTCAAGAGTYCAAAACAGAAGCTGCAGGGCCTCTGAGTGCAAGCTGAAGAACTCAGTTACTTTCTCCACAACCTAGAAGGCCAAACGGAGCCTATTCCAGATTCAAACACAATGTATTCTACCTCTCCATGGGAGGAATTGCAAAGTATTAGGACCATTCTACCACAAATGCCTTGAGCACTATAGGGATATAGAAGTTGGAGAGGCTGGGTGTCATGCCCTGGGAGGGTCAGGAATCATGAGAGGGAGACAACAGACTGAATACCAGAAATCTCTTCCTGGAGACACTTGCTGTGGTCGGCGGGTTGCCCTGCCTTCCATCTTGGAATCTTGAGACGTTTCATTGCTAATACCACAGAGCCAACTCTATCGATTCAGGGTGATTAACTCACGGCACATAAACCATCCATAAGCCCAAAGTCCAGTTGACTGACATGATTATCAAGCAGATTCGGGGTCCACTCAGCTTCTCTGGGGCCCTGTATTGTGAGCAAACCAGAAGGAAGGCAGAGTCAGAAGGTGAATGGAGCCTGATGACTTAGGAGGGATGCTGGGTAACTCAGGCCTTCAATGGCTTCAGGTTCTAAAAGGCAAGAGCACCCTCACCCGCATGAAGATGAAAGGAATGGTCCACTCAGCATGCGGAATCCACTCAGCATGTGGAATCCACTCAGCATGCAGAATGAGCATTCATGTTAGCCTCTGGGGGAGCCATTCTCTGAAGGTTGTAAGACTGGCATTGATGGTCTTCGTGACTTTTCTGTTACTGTGATACACAATGCTTTAACAAGGGCAACCTAAGGGAGAAAGTGTTTCTTTGGGCGCACATTCCAGACTGCAGTGCATCATGGTGCAGGAGCAAAGGCATCAGGCCCTGAAGCATCTGGTCATGTTGCATCTGCAATCGGAACAGAGTAAAGACTAATGCTCAACTTGCTTCCCCCATTCTCACACAGTTCAGATTTATTCACCAATAACATGGGTCTCCCCATGTCAATTAGCATGGCCAAGATAATCCTCCAGAGGAACACCTCAGGGGTCATCTCCCAGGTGATTCTCAGGTTTGTCCAGATGACACATGACACTAGCCACCACAGGCACTGCTGCTGTTGGCCTATGTGATGGTATCCCCTACCCCATTCGCCCTGAAGACTTTGTTCTGAGGGGCAAAATTCTTTTAGCTTCCAAGTTATCATTCAGGTTAGAATCCCATCTGTTTGGTTAGACCTAGTCTTGTTAATGTTGTATATCCTTGCCTAAATCCACTCTGTGCAGACTTTGTGGTATGACCTAACTTGCTGACTTCCATGATGCATACTGACTGATATGTTGAATTTATACCTCTATCGCTTATGAAAAACAAAGTTATTTCTGGAAAACCTCTGGGAATTCTCTTCATGCTGGGGGGGGGGTGGCGGTGGTGGCAGGGAGATGTGATTTCTGATGGATTTCTTGGTAGAAACTCCTTTTCACTATTTCCTTCTTGTCAGACATCATTTGGTAGGTGGATTGTGTCTTTGGTGTTCCAAGATTCTAGGCTAATATCCACTTATTAGTGAGTGCATGCCATGGATATTCTTTTGAGCCTGGGTTACTTCACTCAGTATGATGCTCTCCAGCTCCATCCATTTCTCTAAGAATTTCATGAATTCATTGTTTCTAATAGCTGAATAGTACTCCATTGTGTATATATATCACATTTTTTGTATCCATTCTTCCATTGAGGGACACCTGAGTTCTTTCCAGTTTCTGGCTATTATAAATAAGGCTGCTATGAACATAATGGAGCATGTATCCTTATTGCATGCTGGGGAATCTTCTGGATATATGCCCAGGAGTGGTATGGCTGGGTCCTCTGGAAGTATTGTGTCCAGTTTTCTGAGGAAGGCCCAATGCAGCAGTGTAGGGGAATACCAGAACAGGGAAGTGGAAAGGGGTGAATAGGGGAACAGGGAGAGGGAAAAAGACATATGGGACATTTGGGGGGCGGGGAAACCAGGAAAAGGGAAATGAAATGTAAATAAAGAATATATCCAATAAAAATTTAAAATAAAAAATTAAAAAAATAAACTCTTTTTCAAGATGCTCGAGAGCTACAGCTTCTGGTATGGGTGGCGATTACCAATTCTGCTTTGAGCCGTGCTCACCCGTCCCAGAGTCCCAGAAAAATAATTCTTTCCCTTGGGCCAGGAATAAAATATTGCCTTCTTTGGCATTTTGTCACTGGGAGTTATTGAATGGGTAAAAAGGTTTAGTAGGGATGGATGAATAAAAATGTAAATAAGGTGCCCCATGTGGGATTTTTAGAACTCTGTGGTTTCTGTAGGAAAAAGAATGTAAGAGATGATAGAGTCATAAGACATAGATAGTCAGATGGAAAATAGAAAGAGGCAGAAGTAAGGAATGAGAGAAAGTTAGAGGGAAGATGGAAGAAAGAAGAAACAAAGCAAGGATATGCGTGGAGGGGAGGACCAGCCTCTCAGCAGCATCTTCACAGCTGAGGACCAGTTTCTCAGAGCATCTTCACAACTGACCTGCCTGCTTGTGCTGTCCTGTGTATTATAGAGTACTTAGTGTTTTGTTCTCTCTCTCTCTCTCTCTCTCTCTCTCTCTCTCTCTCTCTCTCTCTCTCTCTCTCTCTCTTTCTTTACTCCCTCTCTGCCTCTCTCATCAATTTGATAAACCAAAATATATTTAGACATTAAAAAAATGATCCCTAGGGGTTAAAAATCACTTTTAACTAAGAATTGCTTGTACAGACTAATGTTCTCAAACTCCTGACATCGGCAATGCCCAAACAGCTTGTTAAAATAGCTTCACTCCAAACCCCAGTTTCTGACTCAAGGGGTATAGAATTGGCTAAGAATCTGCATCTCTATCAAGTTTCCTGATGGAATTCATGCTCCTGTTCCAGTGACCACACTTTTTGAGATTAAGCCTCAGCAGCTCTCACTAGTTTCCACACTACACTTCCGCCCCCTCCTCTCTGCTGACTTCCTTTCAGCCGCTCCCTGTCAAGTCAGCTCATCTGAAAGATGGGATGGGTTCTTGTGAGGCCTTTTATTGATATTTATTGGTTCTTTTGCTTCAAGAGCGGTCATGAAATTCCAATATGGTGTCTCCGAATACTGCAGCACTATGCTTCCAGACGGGAGCTCTCTCTGCCCAGTGCTCAGACCCAGGCTGCACACCACACCCCATACATGCAGGAGAAACGACAGTCAGCTCTCTCCTTTGGGGACTGTCCTCATTCTCCTGCCTTACGTTGCTTCTGAGTCTCTTCAACCTCCTCCCACTTGCAGAACACCTTCCTGGTGGCGCTGACATCTACGGGGTGCCTCCTAGCCTCACTTACCAATCCTTTCTTAGCCCTTGTAGGGGGCAGCGAGTGTGAGCACATGCGACTGTGTATGTGCATATGTGTATCCTTACACCTGTGTGTGCATGCATGTGAAGGAAAGCCTTGGTGTTGTTCCTCAGGTGATGTCAACCTTCAAGAAACAAAACAAGGGCTCTCATTGGCCAGGAACACACTAAATAGGCTAGATTGGCTTGCCACGGGCCCCTAGGAATCTGTTTGTCTCCAGTGCCCCAGTGCCAGGATTAAATATGCACTACCACACCCTGACTGTTTTACTTGCTGTAGGCTCTGGAAATCAAACCCAAATCCTCAAAGCGCTCTGCAGAATGCAGTCTCACCAGTTCACCAGCTTCCTGAAGATGTCTCCATCTTCCCGACTGATGCTGCTTCTCCACACAGTAACCATCTGTTCCCTGTACATCCAGACATCTAGCACATCCAGGCCCTGCCTGGAGTTCCTACGATAACTGCTTCTGGCTTTAACCTGTGCAAGGGAAGCTGGGTAGAGAGGGTGGCAGGATAGGCCTGAGCCTCATTGTGAGAAGGCTTTCCTACCACCCGCTGCCATGCTGGCACTACAGTGGCACTCTGCCGCTCCCTGTCAAGTCGGCTCATCTGAAAGGTGGGATGGGTTCTTGTGGGGCCTTTTATTGATATATATTGGTTCTTTTGCTTCAAGAGCAGTCATGAAATTCCAATATGGCGTCTCCAAATACTGCAGCACTATGCTTCAAGACGGAGCCTCTGATCATATGAATGTCATTTTTCCAACCAACAAGAATGAAAAGTTGAATGTCCTAAGCCATCCATCAGGTTGTATTTTAAACCCTAACTTAATAATTAAGGCTTTTGTTCCAAAACATCCTTTAAACATCTTTCTTAGTTATGCAACATCTGCGTAAACATCAACTTTAAGTAGCTGGTAGCTTCTTCATTTGTGTGTTTCTGTTTGGGTCTCTTTGCAACTCCTCTCCATGATAAAAGTCAAAATAGTGACTCAAGGACATTTTCAGAATTGATTTATTTATTTAATATGAAAGTATTTAAGTACACAGGCAGTTTGAAAAGTGCTGTAACCTTCCCCCCGCCACACACACACACCCCATACCATCACACAGCTTCAGAAATCACTAATCATGACCAGCTTCCTGTCATCATGCCCTGAAGTTCCCTGACCTACTCATACCTCTGGGCCATCTTGAAATGAATCTAGACCAGGGTCAATGCCTACGAACTGCAGCCAGTAGGCAGAGGCCTACAGGGCTCTCGGGCACCCCTCCACTAAATTTCTCTGACTTCTTTTACAATTACCAGGGGAAAGAATAGCTGTTTTCTATTATATTCGGATAAACTATTTACATATTTTTGTCACATCATAAGATGATGATGTTTTAAAGGCCCGTGGGAAACTACTACAGAAAGCCATAAAGGGGGAAATGCCTGAGGCTAAGCAACACTACGCCCTGGGGTTGCTTAGTCACCCCATTTTACACCATTTCCTGATGTAAGAATATTCCAGGATCTATCCCCAAAGGATGAAGGACCTTCCAGTAAACACAACCAGAAAACTGCCCAAGAATGCTGCCTGGAAGCAATTAATGCTGTCAGAGACCATGCCACCTGTGCATTTCTGCCTCTCTGCTAGTGATTWGCTAACTTAGGAAACAGATATTTCTGTTCTCTATGTGTGCGTGTGTGTTGTATGTGCTCACATGTGTCAGGTGCACACACCCAAATGGATGCTGAGGCAGAAGGAGGGTGTGGGGTATCCTCTATCACTCTCTCACTAAATCTCCAGCTAGACTGACAGCCAGCAAGTCCCACCTTTCTCTGACTCACCCAGCCATAGACAGCGCTGGAGCTGCAGGCACAGTGCTTGAGGGCACACGTGAGGGCCAGGGATTTGAACTCAGGTCTGTACAACAAGCACTCTTACCCACTGACACATTTCAYAGGTCCCTGTTACTCTGGTTTTATATTATGCTTTAAACCGTGCCCAGGGTGCAAATGAGACTCTTTCTGTAAGTTAACTATTGCTCAGTCTTTGTATTTTTAGCTTTGTTTTCTTTGAGGTTTTCTTAAAGAAAAAAAAAAAAAAAACAGGCTGGTTTGTCCTGAAGTGTTTTTCTACATTCTCTGTTTCCTATAAATGGGTCACTGGGGCCAAGTTCTGATTTCTGGTGAGAATGCCCCTGGTATTATTAAGAATTCATGGATTTTTATGTCGATGTTTCAGTCTATTTCCACTATTATTAATCCTTTCACACACTGCATCATTCTGTCTTTGAGCAATGAGAACTCTTTTAAGTTGGCCCTTGAATTCTTCTAGCTCAAACTTTATACATGGGTTCTTAATAGTTTCCTTGCTTCCTAGACCAAAGCTTTGAAATCATGAATTTAAAAGTTCTATAATTTCTTTCTCCCTAATACATATCTTTATGTGGACATCAAGTTGTTGACTATCTCTTGAACTCATTCCTCCTGATTTATTAGAAAATAAATCACCACAATAAACATTTTTCTTAGACTCTTGAACAAAATGCTTCACTTTCTGTCATTGTAACATTTAACAAGAAAAATGTCTACATATAAGATATTTTATGAGGTCTGGAACCCTGAATCACTTAATGTTCCATTAAGGGAAAATACTCTCCAAAAATCAATTCAATGAAATATGGTATTTATCAATTCCTTTGATTTGACCAACACACTGCTCCTATACAAGTCATAAATTTTAGACAGTGTGCTTCTCACGAAAGAGTCTTCCAGATTGGTGGGGGAGCTCTTAGAGAAGGAGGGTTGTGGAGCACCACTGGCAAGCATTTATTGATACCATAATGTCCTTGGTACTGAGGGGAGATGCCACACCAGAGCAATCTTGACAAATACCACATGCTCACACTGAGAACTTTGAGTCACCTTTACTAAAGGAGCAGATCCTATCTGCTTTTCCAATATCTTAGTCACAGGTGTTGGATCTGGAGACTCCCCTCTATAAAGTACATGAGATCTCCTTCAAGTAAGTGTTGATGAAAGCTAGCTGTTTTGAGAGTGGTAGGCAAGAGGCCCAGGCTGTTAACTGAGTTCATTCTAAGGTAAGTACAGAGAAAGTACAGTCAGGTAATCAGCGGTAACAGAAAGCAAGGAGAAGTGTCCTCCTAAAGCTAAAGGAGAAGTCAGGTCYGTGAAAGTGAGTCACCTGCCACCTCCTCCTTTTTGGCTGCCATGCTGATTGACTTGATAAAACAGCCATAGTTACAAGTTGCCATCTGACACTCCCAAAGTCGGGACTTATGAACAATTCCTAAAGTGCTCTGTTAGGCCAAAATCCCAGCTCAGTGAGGCTGGAGTCTTCCTTTTTAATAACTCAGAAATAGTACTGGACACAACCATTTGCTTAGCATGCATCAAGAGATACCACCCCCTTCTTACTGGCAACTTGCTGCTGGTCCCACCCTTCGGCAGTTCATTATTTTTCTGCCAGCTTAACACAAAGCTAAGTATACGTGTCTGTGTGTGTTCTTGCCACTCTATAATATCATTTGCATTTGTTCCTTTACTAATCCAACTATCTGCATCTTCCCCTTCGAAGTGTGGCCGGGCAGTCTTGAGTTGAAATTGTATTTTCTCCCTAAATTCCACTATTTTTCTTTGGACTCTCTGAGCCAAAATGATACTCAATTGCCCAATGAATTGAGTTGACTTGCCCTCTAGTATGTTCTTAGTTTGCCCTGGACCTTTGCATTTTATACCCAGTCCCATGTGGCTCTTAAACTTCTGGATCCCTGAAAACCCATTACCTTTAACCTATCTCCATCCTTTAAATATACTAATAATCCTTATTGCTGATTTTCTCTAATAAATCTGTATTTTACTGCCTGGGAAGGATGATACTCCATTGCAATTTAAATCCCCCCAAATCTTAGTCCTTAATAGTGGCCCCCATCAAATTCCATAAAACCCCAAATCTATAGCATGGGGATTGATCAAAATTTTCTGGGTTTTTGGTGCATGCAAACCACAGGCAACTTGAAGAGACCATTACAGGATTATTGGAAAGTGTAATTAAGAGCCTGGCATTAGTAGACAATTTAAAGCAACTTTACTTCTCTTTCTATTGCGGTATAGCTATGAGGGGTGAGGGACTTGGATGTCCATAGTCCTATTATATTTTCTTGAAATCTGTTCAAATTCAAGTGATTTTCTCATAGCCTTCTTGGCTCAGGGCTACTGGTTTTGTGCCTGTCAATCATTTACTCTGCCTAAATGTTCAGAAGTTTACAGGAGGCTTCAAGACTCATCCAAGTCTCTCTTGATTCAATTGTCTAAGGCTCTGGAATTTTTAACTCCACTTGAGTAAATGGTACCCCTGATCCATGATTCTACCTGAGATCTGTAATCAACACCACAGTGTGAAAGCAGTGTTAAATAATGCAGGAATCAGGCAGGCTTTTGAAGTGAGTTGGGGACAGGGCTTCTACATTTTAATATTTCTTCCTTTTCATTAATATCATCCTACTTCACAAATGAGGATCAGAGATTCTGCTTTGTAGAAAATAATCTAAGATTGACAGCTTAAATAAGCAAAATCTTAACTTTAATTAATCCAAGCTTCTCATGTCTCTTTGTCTCTGCTAAAGAACAGATAATATTTACTGAGTGCTTGCCAGTCTCCAGGAACTGTGCTGGGTTGGCTTAAGTTTTCTCAGTGAACTCTATAATTCACTTAGCTTAAACAATCCATGGGTGGGGGAGTGGCTAGAGAGATGGCTCAGTGGGGAAAGCGCTTGCTGTGTAGACATGAGGGCCTGAATTGAGGTCCCTAGTACCCATGTGAAGGGCAGGTACAACTGCATACATCTGTAACCCCATCACTGGAGGATGACACAGGAGAGAAGAGGATCTCTCAGCCCGTTGGCCAGTTAGTCTAAGTGAATCATTAGTGAGTTTCAGGCTCCGAGTGAGACCTTGTCTTAAAACACAAGGGAAAGAGGAATTCAAGAAGACACTGGTGTCTTCTGCCAACACACACACACACACACACACACACACACACACACACTACATACATACATACATACATACATACATACATACATACAAAAGAAATTTTAAAAAGCAAACACAGTAATAAAGAGCCTCCAAGTTTATTTCTTGCTTATAACACAAGCACAGATAAAACATTCAAATCAATGTGTGCTTCGTCATGATTCAAGAACCCAGATTTTTTCTGGGTGTGGTGGCACAAACCTTTAATCCTATGGCTGGGGAGGCAGAAGCTGATGGATCTCTGAGYTTGGAACCACCCTGGTCTACGTAGCTAGTTCTAGACTAGCCAAGACTACATAATCAGACCCTGGGGAGAGAGAACTTTTGGGGGTGGTACTCAGGTTCATTGTACCTATGGACAAGGAACCCACACCCTACTACACATTTGCATCCAGGAAACAGAAAAAGGAAACTTTGAGTCGCAAGAAATTTCAGCTGAAACCAATTCCTAGAACTCAGTAACAGCTCAGTCATACTGAGCAGCAAGGCAAACTAAGCACCATAGTCTAGTTAGATGCCTATAAAGAAAAAAAGAAAGAGATTTTTGTGATGGGCTGTTTGACTTCTCTCTTAGGGTTTCATTGCTGTGAAGAGACACCATGACCAAGGCAACTCTTATAAAGGACAATATTTAATTGGGGCTGGCTTATAGGGCCAGAGGTTCAGTCTATTATCATCAAGATGGGAAGCAGAGCAGCATCCAGGCAGGCATGGATGCTGGAGATGGAGCTGAGAGATCTACATCTTATTCCAAAGGGAACCAGAGAAGATTGGCTTCCAGGCTGCTAGGAGGAGAATCTCAAAGCCCGCCCCCTCAGTGACACACTTCCTCCAACAAGGCCACACCTACTCCAACAAGGCCACACCCCCTAATAGTGCCTTGTACTCCCATCTCCAAACTACCATATTCCATTCCCTGGTCCCCAAAGGCTTGTTCAAACTCATGAGTCTATGGAGACCATATCTAGCCATAGCATAATACAAAATACATTTAGCCCAACTTTAAAAGTCCCATTGTCTATAACAGTCCCAACAATGTTAAAAGTTCAAAGTTCAAAGTCTCTTCTGAGATATATCCGATCACCTAACTGTAATCCTCACTCTCATATGGACAAACGCTTTTATTGCCCATTTTATAATTGAGAAGTCAGGCTCAGAAGAAGAAAATAGTATTTTAGTACCTGGATCCACAAGTGTTACGTTAAGTGGCATGGACAGAATCAAGTCAATTTGACTTTTGAACTAGATTTCACACCAATAGGGTACAGTAAAACGTTCTGAAGGGACAGACATGTCCTAAGTCTGCACATTCAGAGGAGCGGTGACTGTACATGCACAAGTGGCCTGAGAAATTGTCTCCCAACCATCCCTTCTCTTTAAGCACCTTCCTGTTTCAGTTGTCCAGTATTAATAACACGTTCCTCTTTCCCCGAACATCATCCTTTCATCCATGGAGTAGAAAATTGCTCTTTTTCCGTGTCTCAGGCCCCTGCTGCCAATGAGTCTTTCTCTGCACGTTGTACTTAGTAACTTCAAAAAGAGGAAGGGGATGATGTCTCCTACAAATGAGGTCAACAGTAGGTGCTGCTGGCTTCAATATCAAGGTGATGTTTTCATTAGTGATGGGGAGAGTAAGAGAGAGAGAGAGAGAGAGAGAGAGAGAGAGAGAGAGAGAGAGAGAGAGAGAGGAGAGAGAGAGAAATAGAGAGAGAGAAATAGAGAGAGAGAGAAGCTACCTTCCCAAAGCAAGTCCTGTGTTGTCCAGTAATCCAGCAAGTTGGATTTACCTAAAGCTTAAGCTTTGGAGCTGACCTTTAATGGTCATGGAGTTTTAGTGAGGAAGACAGAGCATTTCTCATGGTGAGCAATGATAATGGTTACACCACAATGTGATCATAATTAAGGCAACAGAGCTATGCACTCCAAAACAAATTGATGGTAAATGTAGTATGATAAATCTTTTACCACAATAAATAAGTAATCTTCCAGTTAACTTAAGTGAACTTGAAACATCTACCTGACATCAGTGTTCTATGGAGCCTTTGGCTCCTTACCTCCACTTCCTACAGCTTACCTAGTCTTGCCCTGTCAGTCACCCAGACTGGGGTGTGGCAGCTCTCCAGAGATTCCTTCTGACACTGGAGTTCTGTTTATAAATCCTCTGCCCAATCATTATGAATGAAGAGTACAGTGGAGGCAGCACCAATACTCACCTTTCTTTTCTCCACATCATCCTTTCAATTGACTAAACCCCATCCTATCCCATCCCACCCCACCCCTGTTCTGTGTGATAGCCCTGAAGCTCATGGAAGCCCTCCTCAGCCTGTTGTATTAAGTAACTATGAAGGGGGAGGGGTAAGATCAGCAGCAGGTACTGCTTCAATACTAAGGTAATGACATCTAAACCCAACTATTTTATTGGCAAAATTTCCCATGGCCATGGCATATCTTTAACTGTCTGTCAAGAATAACCTGTCAGGACTTGACTGGTTCAAACAGTGTTTTCTGAAGAAACCACTTCAGCTGTGAACTAAGAGCCTGAGCGGGCACTAATCATGTCTCTATGACATCTCCAGATGATAATAGATGAGRGTTCACTTGTCCCTCTGAATACCATGCTTCCCCAATACAGACTGCATGCATTGTTCTGTTTCCTCATATTTAACCAATTTACAGCCAATTCTACACTGAAAAGTGGTAGGTGACCAGTCTGGGGGATGAAATATGAGAAACAATAGGAAGCTTTATGTCGTTGCTTAAGGATGACAGGAAACACTGTCGTGATTTGAATCTAAAAAGCCCTCTACAAACTGATGTATGAGTGGTTCAGTTCCTGACTTGTACTGCTAATTTAAAGGCCCTGAGGTCTTTAGGTGTGGAGTTGGGACTTACCTGGTGGAAGCAGGTCACTGGGGGAAGGCAGTTGAAGGTTACACCCAGCTCTGGGTTCCATCAAGTTTCCCAGTCACCAGGTGACGAGTCTCTCGTCATTAAGTAACCCTGTAGTACCTTATGTGCTGTGATTCATTGAAGCCCTCTGAAACCAGGAGCCAAGACAAGCCTTCCTGCTCTCAAGCTGTTCCTGTCAGATGTTTTCTCTTGAGAAAAGGAGCTAATAGAGAAAGTAAGAGAGTGGGAATTCTGGCAATCCCTTAGTTTAGTTGTCATAGGATGATTCTATTTGTAGTTGGACAATTCTAGTTGTAGTAGGGTAATTTGTAACTATTGAGACTGATACTGTGTCCTGGACACATTAGTTGCACATTCCTGAGTTTATTTGTTGGTTGGTTTGCTTGCATGCTAATCTAAGCCTTTCATGTCATCATTTATTGTACTATTTTGTTAACACTGAAGCAGAAAACATTACCTCCAAAGATTTCAATGTTTATTCCTGAACAGTTGGAAATGTTTTTAACCTGACCTTGTTGATAGGAAGGTCAGGATGGAGTTGACGTCCTAAGAGGCATTTGCCTCTGAGTCAGGTCTGTAGGGTGAACATGAAGCTCCACTCTCACAACTTAAGCAGTGTGGGTTTTGGGGAAAACATCACCATTTATGGCTATTCTGTGAGGTTTTTCTCCAGAAAATATTCTCTACAGAATCTACAAACAAAACACGAAGAGAGTTCTTTCTGAGGAATAACATCAGCTTTTATAAAGAGAGTCCTTGAGACTGGGGGAAGTGATCTTCATTCAGATGCTTAGCAGAGCAATCTCAGAGGCCTCCTTGGGAGCTGGAAGAGAGAATAGAAATATATCTCCTCATAGGTGCAGAGTTCCTGAGATCTCACATATCCCTGGTCTTCAAAGCAGGGCTGAGGAAGGTTAAGCCTATGCCATGTATGTGAGCATGAAACAGATTCCTGAAACTGAACATTAAGGCAGAAAGCAGGAAAGTTCTCACTATCCTCTTAAGAAAGTATTTCTCTCTGAGAACATGGGGATTACCATCTTCTGTGATCTTGAACTCTAGAAAGGAACAATAAATGCTTTCTAACTATCACAAAAAAGAGAGAGGAAACAGTACAGTGACCAGCCAAACGTTGGCCCCGTGCACCTCGAGATAAATTAGTAAAAGAGGGGAGATTCCTCCTTGTGCTGTCTACAGAGGCTTCTCGGGTTTGGGATGCCCACTGAGAGCCTGGTCTTGACTCCAGCTTCTTCAGTGAAAGGAATCTGGCTTTGTCCAAATACTTGACAGGATCTGGAAGAATTGACTCACACAATAGACAAATACACAAGTCCAGAGGCCAAAATTCTAATTTATAAGAAAATGATAAAATGTTAATTTTATTTTTATTGTTAATTTTTATTTGACTAATAAAATTTATTTAAAATATATAACTCAGTATTARCTTTCTAAAAAATTCATCAGAATAATTTATAATGGTTAAATGTCTCTAAAACATGCACGATCTCTTCTGAAGCTAAAAGTAATATGCATTCAACCAGTTTTTAAAATCTATATGGAACATTAAACATGATAGAAGTAGAAAAATCTTTTTTATTTTGTAATTATATTTATGTACAGAAAACTTAGTGTACATTTAACCCAGGTTAGTGATGAGTTCTTTAGCCATTGCCTTTTCCAGCCTAGCAATTCGAGCCACAGACTTAGGATCAAGAATGTTGCCTCCCCAATGGCGGCGGATCTAATCATATCTGTCATTCTGATTGGTCCTAATAGCTTCCACCATCTTTGCCAGAGCACCCTTGTCTTCCGAGTTAACCTGTATGAAGGCAACAGTGGTGCATGTCTTCCTGTGGACCAGGCGCCCCAGCCTGGCCTTTCCCTTGATAATGCAGTAAGGCACCCCCATGTTTCGACACAGGGCAGACAGGAAAACCACCAGCTCAATGGGGTCTACATCATGGGCAATCACCACCAGTTGAGCCTTCTTGTTCTCCACTACGATGTGGTGACTGTGTTGACTCCTGCTCAGAGGACAGGTGGTCTCTTAGTTGGGACGTCCCCCTTGCCAGCAGCTTTCTTCTCAGCACGGGCCAGTAGCATTTGCTTCTTCTCTTGCTATGTCTCTGGTCTGTACTTGTGGGCAACCTTAAGCAGTTGAGTAGCTGTTTGTCTGTCCAGGGCCTGGGTGAACTGGTTAATGGCAGGAGGTACTTTGAGCTGCTTATGGAGGATGGCTCTTTGCCGCTGCAGCTGATGTAGTGGGGCCATTTGATGAAGCATCTTAGATTCCTTTGGGGCTGGATGTCCTGCCCAATGCCGAAGTTCTTGGGCCTTTTCTCAAACCAAGGATTGATCACATTTTTGACCTCCCATTTCTTGGCAATGGTGGAGGCCACCTTCTTCGCCTTGGCCTTTTTTCCTTTGGGCATCCTGCTGGGCTGGTGGACGGGGTCGGGGGGGGGGATTCTCTATGAAGTCCTATATGAAAGGAAATTGTGACAATTTCCTGATTAAACAAAAACTGTTCCATCTCCAAGGGAGAATACTCAGCATAACTGTGGCTTCATAGAATGAATTGGATAGTACTCTTTCTGTTTTTATTTTGTGAAATAGTTTAAAGAGTATTGGTATTAGGTCTTCTTTGAAAGTCTGATAGAATTCTGCACTAAAACCATCTATCTGGTCCTGGGTTCTTTTTGGTTGGGAGACTTTTAATGACTACTTCTATTTCTTTAGGGGTTATGGGACTGTTTAGTTGGTTTATCTGATGGTATTAGATTTCTATCTAGKAAATTGTCCATTTCAGCGAGATTTTCCAGTTTTGTTGAATATAGGCTTTTGTAGTAGGATCCTATGGTTTTTTAATTTCCTCAGTTTCTGTTGTTATATCTCTCTTTTCATTTCTGATTTTGTTAATTTGGATACTGTCTCTGTGTCCTTTGGTTAGTCTGGCTAAGTGTTTTATCTAGCTTGTTGATTTTCTCAAAGAACTAGCTCCTGGTTTTGTTGATTCTTTGTATAGTTCTTTTTTGTTTCTGCTTGGTTGATTTCAACCCCGAGTTTGATTATTTCCTGCCGTCTACTCCTCTTGGGTATATTTGATTCTTGTTGTTCTAGAGCTTTCAGGTGTGCTATTAAGATGTTAGTGTATGTTCTCTCCAGTTTCTTTTTGGAGGCACTCAGCTGAGTTTTCCTTTTAGCACTGCTTTCACTGTGTCCTATAAAGTTTGGGTGTATTGTGCCTTCATTTTCATTAAGTTCTAAAACATCTTTGATTTCTTTCCTTATTTCTTCTCTGACCAAGGAATCATTGAGTAGAGTACTATTCAGCTTCCATGGGTATGTGGGCCTTCTGTTGTTTCTGTTGCTATTGAGGACCAGCTTTAGTCTGTGGTGATCTAATAGGATGCATGGGATTATTTCAATCTTGTAATTGTTGAGGCTTGTTTTGTGACCAATTATATGGTCAGTTTTGGAGAAGGTACCATGAGGTGCTGAGAAGAAGGTATATTCTTTTGGTTTAGGATGAAATGTTTTATTGATATCTGTTAAATCCATTTGGTCCATAACTTCAGTTTCAATGTGTCTCTGTTAAGTTTATATTTCCATGATCTGTCCATTGATGAGAGTTGGGTGTTGAAGTCACCCACTATTATTGTGTGGGGTGCAATGTGTGCTTTGAGCTTTAGTAGAGTTTCTTTTATGAATGTGTGTGCCATTGCATTTGGAGCATAGATGTTCAGAATTGAGAGTTCTTCTTGGTAGGTTTTTCCTTTGATTATTAGGAAATGTCCTTCCTTTTCCTTTTTTGTAACTTTTGATTGAAAGCCAATTTTATCTAATATTAGAATGGCTACTCCAGCTTTTTTCTTGGGACCATTTGCTTGGAAAATTGCTTTCCAGCCCTTTACTTTGAGGTAGTGTCTTTCTTTGACCCCCAAGGTGCATTTCCTGTATGCAGCAAAAAGTTGGTGCCTGTTTGATGTTAAGAGATATTAAGGAATAATGATTATTGCTTCCTGTTACTTTTGATGTTATTTTTATGTTTGTGTGGCTATCTTCTTTTGGGTTTATTGAAAAAAAGATTACTTTCTTGTTTTTTCTGAGGTGAAGTTTCCCTCCTTGTGTTGTTGTTTTCCATCTATTAGTCTTTGTAGGGTTGGATTTGTGGAAAGATATTGTATACATTTGTTTTTTGTCATGGAATATCTTGCTTTCTCCATCTATGGTAATTGAGAGCTTTGCTGGGTATAGTAGCCTGGACTGGCATTTGTGTTCTCTTAGGGTCTGTATAACATCTGCCCAGAATCTTCTAGCTTATATAGTCTCTGCTGAGAAGTCTGGTGTAACCCTGATAGGTCCGCCTTTATATGTTACTTGACCTTTTTCCCTTACTGCTTTTAATATTCTTTCTTTGTTTTATGCATTTCATGTTTTGACTATTATGTGACAGGAGGAATTTCTTTTCTGGCCTAATCTATCTGGGGTTCTGTAGGCTTCTTGTATATTCATGAGCATCTCATTCTTTAGGTCAGGGAAGTTTTCTTCTATAACTTTGTTGAAGATATTTATTGGCCCTTTAAGTTGGGAATCTTCACTCTCTTCTATACCTATTATCCTTAGGTTTGGTCTTCTCATTGTGTCCTAGATTTCCTGCATGTTTTGGGTTAGGAGCTTTTTGCATTTTGCATTTTCTTTGACTGTTGTGTCAATGTTTTCTATGGTATCTTCTGCACCTGAAATTCTTCTCTCTCTTGTATTCTGTTGGTGATGCTTGCATCTATAACTCCAGATCTCTTTCCTAGGTTTTCTGTCTCCAGGGTTGTCTCACTTTGTGATTTCTTTATTGTTTATATTTCCATTTTTAGATCCTGGATAGATTTGTTCAGTTCCTTCACCTGTTTGGTTGTGCTTTCTTGTAATTCTTTAGGGGGTTTTTGTGTTTGCTCTTTAAGGGCTTCAAGGTATTTACCTGTGTTCTCTTGTATTTCTTAATGTCCTTCTTAAAGTCCTCTGTCATCATCATGAGATGTTACTTTAAATCAGAGTCTTGCTTTTTCTGGTGTGTTTGGGTATCCAGGGCTCACTGTTGTTGGGTTCTAATGATGTCAAATAGTCTTGGTGTCTGTTGTATATGTTCTTGCCCTTGCCTCTCCCCATCTGGTTATCTCTGGTGCGAAGCTGGTCTTGCTGTCTCTGACTGTGGCTTGTCCCTCCTGCAAGCTTGTATGTCTGCACTCCAGGAGACCAGTTCTCTCCTGGCAGTATTTGGGTATGGAGAGCTGTGGCACAGGATCAGCTCAGGCGCAGACTGAAACTGGAAGGATCCTGTCCCAGACTGTTCCTTGGTTCCTGTGTCCTAAGGGCTTCGGGCAGGTCCCTCTGAGCAGAAGTTGTGGTCTTACCTGTGCTCAGAGGTTTTTCAGCACTTCTGGGAAACCTGCTCTCTCCAGGCAGTATTTGGGTAAGGAGCGCTTTGGCACAGGATCAACTCCAGGTGCAGATAAAAACCGGAAGCCTTTTTCAGTAGTTTTCCCAGGGAGTGTCCAATCTGTTTCCAGTCATTCAAGAGTTATTCAACTTTTGAAATAAACCTTTCCCACTCTGAGGCTATGGTGAAGTTTGTGATCTCAAACATTTCAGACTCAGGCTTACTGTCCACCGCCATCTTGCAGAATGGAATGTCCAAAATGTTAACACATTTATTAGACAAAATGAAAAAGAAACTATATTCCTCACATACCATATATAGACCTTCCTTTGTATCTGAACATTAGTAACTAGAGTAAAATTAACCCAGCCTCAAGAGCTGTCTTTATAAAAGCTCATGTTCTTCCTCAGAGATAACTCTCCTAGTGTCTTATTTGATGATTCTGTCGAAGGTGCTTACCAAAGAGAAATGCCCAGCGTAACTTTAGATTGTGGTTCCCCTCCTCCTCAATAAACTGCATCCCTGTTTAGTGCTTATGCTGTAGGAGAGCAGCTGCATGCCTGCCCTGCAGACCTGACTGAGAGGCAAGTGCCTCTCAGGGAGTCAGCCCCATCTCTGAAGACCTTCCTATCAACAAGGTCAGATTAAAAACCTTTCCTACTGTGAAGAAATAAACATTGAAGTCTTTCAAGGCAACATTTTTCAGACCTCTGATTTGGACTATGAATGACACTTCTCAAAATATAATGCTGATAAAGCAAGAAAGCAATATTCTCACTGGACTTCAAAATGAATACGTTTACTATGTTGCATCTAACTTATCCAACTTATTAATTACAAAGAAAAACAAGATGGTAAAACTGAGCATTTTAAGGAATTCAGTTTACACATCTTTCCTTCTAAAAATGACTAGAACTAAGATTTCTTCTTTTTTCTTTAATCCATCTCGTTTAAAATAAATTTTGACAATTCCATATTTGCATCTTTATTACTCTCACCTCCCACCCACTTCTCTCTCTCTTACCTCTGCCATCCTCCCTACAAATCCTTTCCCACAGTCTTGTCTTTTGGCCTGTAGGTTTAGAATCGTCCTCTGGGGCCTCCTGGGCTACTTAGTGAGTAAACCCCCTCCTCTAGCCATTGAAAGCCAGTATCTTAGCAGAAAGCAGTAAGGTCCATGAGCCTCTTCCCAATCCCCAACTGACTGTTGACAAGCCCAGTCAGTCATGCGCAGGCCCAGTGCAGGCAATTATAGCCATATCAGACCAAATTTGCAACAGATGTGTCATACCCTGATGGCAGCCTTTTCCAACCTACTTCCCTATCGTCCATCTGTCTCTTCCATTCTTTCTGTTCCCACTTTTGTCTTGCTGAGTCTTAATGACTGTGGTATAAATGTTCTGTTTAGACCTAATAACTACTGCTTAGCTATCAATTATTCTCAGCACCTTGAGTAACCTTGAGTCTCTGCCTTCCCTGCCACTCACAGCAAAGAGCATCTCCGATTAGGACTGGGAGTAGCATTTATCTAAGAGTATAACCAAAAATATTTAAAAGGAGTTTGGGGCCATGTCTATTTAGCTAAATACCAGTAGTAAGCTCACACGCTCCCCAAACCCAGGCCAAAACCTCCTCAGCAGTGCGTTTTTAACTGAGGATGTAGTACCAACCAGGAATTCCTCCTTGTGGAGTGAGTCTCAAATCCAGACTGCTTGTCACCAAACTTACTGTACCTGCTGTGCCTGTGATGCATCCTGTGCGGCATGTTGGCATTGTGGTTCTTAGGGATCACAGCTGGATAAGACCACTGATTGTTTCTTCCCTAGCACCAGGCATAGCATCTTTGGATACTATGAAAGCCAGCCAGCAGGAGGAAACTTCTGAGTCAGTTACAATTCAACTTCTCTGCAAGCAAAGTATGCGGTGTCTTTGGCAATAGGGCCACATCATTTAGTTTTGGTAAGCAATCAAGTGAAACAGCAAGAGCCTATATTGTTTGGAGGTTTTCTTGGGTCTCCCTGACCAGGTGCTATCCCATATCTCCTACTGGAATTTTTAAATATTCTGTGGTCCTAGGAGTAATGTTATTTAATCATGCAAGGAACTACCGTCTCACTCCTCCTTTTAGACCTGTTTTTAATTGGCTTACAATGTAGCATGATTACATATGGTTTCTCATATATCATTCTCTTGGCTAGCCCTCACTCCCTGCCCTCTTGTCTTCCTGTGCTCCCACACGACCCTGTGTGCCCCACCATCCATCCAGATTAAACCTTTCTGCCACTAATATTTTTCCTCTTTACTTCTATATCACCTATGAAGAACTAAGATCTCTACACAGAAATAAATGGATTAATATCCTTCAGGGCAATCAACTATAAATATTAGGCTTATCTTTGTTATTGGACATAAGGTATTACATAGTATACATGTGTATATACATACACATCCACATATAGGTCAGCATGTATATTTATAGATTCTGAGTCCTTAATAGTAAATTTTGAAGTCAGACTGTGACATGTTCTTGTAGGGAAATAAATTAACCTAGAGGGGGGCCTATTAAACAAAGCTTCCCTATGGCATTGAAAGGATATGTACCCACACCCATGTTGTTGAGTCTATATTGTGATTAATGTTTTTAACATGTTCAAATAACCCTCTGAGTTCACACGTCTAAAGCCAGAAGTAAGCCTGACATCCTTATTTGTTCTTTAAACTTTTTTTGTCTCTGTCTCTGCATGGCTGGCAAATTCTTAACCTCCACGTATCAGGTCAGGATTCAGCAGCTCAGATGCAATCACACGTATCATTCATATTCCAATCACTCCCATCCCATCATCTTATTCATCTCCTTCAAAGCAGGTACTGTACCGTCATCGGCTGCCGTCTTGCTCACTGACGTGCATGTTTATGGTTTGTCTCCTCTACTGAAGTATAGTGGCAAGGTCCAAGGGAAAGAAACTAGCTTCATCACCTAAGCAGTGCTTGGCCTTTTCATACTATAATTTTCATAAGTATCTGCTTAATGGATGAATGTGCAGGTGGATGGATGGGTGTCAAAGCCCATGGTTAGGTTTTACTATTTGACCTGACCTTTTAAAATCTCCCAGGGGGAAAATACCCTTACCCCTTACTCTTTTGTGTGTGTGTGTGTGTGTGTGTGTGTGTGTGTGTGTGTGTGTTGACTTACTCAATAAAAATATGCCCATCTCATTACTTTGGGCCTGGGACACTTGCTGTCACCTATAGCAAGTCTAAATTCAACATGGAAACATTTCTTATTGTGTCTTGGGGAATATCTCCCACTGAAATATGCTACTTTCATGTTTTTTCCAAAGAGTTTCTTCATTACAAGATGTTACTTCCCACCACCAGAGCCAGGTTACAGGGAGGGAAAGATCTAAAATGGGGAGGGAGGCAAAGGGCAAACAAACCTTCAGGACTGAGGGGCTATGGAGAGAGTCCCACAAGGAAGAAAGGTATCTTGGCCAGAACTGACGCTCTGCGCTCAGATTTTGGAGGATACAGAGACTAAAATCTTCTCAGGAAAAAAGGGAGGATGAAGGCTGCTTTGTGGATTTTTCAAATGTCAGGTCCCTTTCGTTTCAATGCCATATTTCATGGGTTAGTACTTGGCTTCCTTTGAACAGTTTCTGAAATGGCATGAAGCAAGTCTAGGCTAAGAACGATAAATCCTGGCTTACCCTTAAGCCATGAGCTTTTCAGTGGAATAAATCAGGAGAGGGGGTGGGGTGGGTGAGACAAACAGGATTCAATTAAAAGTCTTAAAGAGAGTGAGAAATGGAAGAGCCATCCTCGAGAGAGCCTGGTCCTTGAAGCTTTTCTACAACCTACTCCTCTCTCACCCCTCCCTTCTCTCTCCCTTAGCAATTAAGCCTGTACCCGGCATCACTATTGCTCACGACCCAGCATGCCTGATTGCGCTGACATTTAAAACACATTATGGCAGACATCCCGTGAAAGAATAAAATCACTAAATGGACTTGTCAGGAGGCATTCTGTCCAGCTCATCTCCCCTGCAGACCAGCTGGCCCGATTCATAGGCTCTCTTACAACTTCCTCAACTCTGCTACTTCCAATCATGAAATCGACTCTTGAAGGCCCATGATATACCATAGTACAATGGACCTTCGGATGGTTGAGGTCAGCATGGAATCCCAAACAATGCTGCCAATTTCCAGCAGCATCAGAATCGCCTGGAGAGCTTGTTAAAACACAGACTCCGGAGTTCCTGGCGCAGCAGGGATTGGAGCCTGAGCATGTACATGGCTAATAGGTTCCCAAGTGCTGCTGATGCTGCTGGCCATTCACATTTAGAGAATTAATAATATGGGAGAAATGAGCCACTGCTATATTATATTGTCTTCAAGTCTCCCAATTCTTTATAACTGCAACTATTATGTTTTTTCCACCAAACTCAGCCCTTATCTGCCCACCTCATTCTAGTTGCTCACATAATACCCTTCCACCAGCAGATATTGACGCAAGCATTTGAACACTAGGAGGAGGCTCTGTAGGTCTCTGTCAGCTGGGGTCTCACAGCCTCCCCAGGACCCATATTTTGGTCTGAACAATTGCGTTGTGCATGCTAGGACATTTACTAACATCTCACTTTGCACAATAAGCAAGTAGGTAACTTATTGTGCAAAGTAAGATGTGTGATGAGCGTCTGCTCAGTTGTTGAGGCTCCCATCCAGACAAGCCAGATGCTCCCAGTTTAGGCTGGGATAGTGGAATTAAAATTGCATATTTAAACTCTTCCACTTTGGGGGATTTTAAGAGTGAAAATTCATTTCACCCCATCTTGAATTCGATCCAGTTGAAAAATAAAGATATAACTCAGAAACATAGCAATCAAAGTGTCACTTTAGTGCTGATAGACCTGGTTCCTGATGCCCAGGTAGGAAAGTCTCCTGGGAGACTTTGGGTTATGGTGAACAACAGTGTCAGGCACTGCAATACACTCCTGTGTTATCCCAGCACTTTAGAGTTGGAAGCAGGAAGGTGAGGCATTCAAGGCCATTCTTGTCTACATAAGACCTTGTCTTGAAAAAGACATCAAGTGAGAAAAGCCATAGTTACTTTTCGGGTGGGAAGACAAGAGCTGTATAATTGCCAGCTCCTCCCTGTATACACGGGCATCCAGTAGCCTGAGCAGCATAAATCAACCTTGGATACATATTACAGTCACCTGGAGAGCTTAAGAACAACATTGATTCCCAGCACCACCCCCACACACCTCAGAACAATTAAACAAAATTCTCTGGGCAAAGAGCAGAGACGGCAGAAATTCTTAGATGCAACTAGAGTAAATCTAACGTGCACGGTGAAGGTCCACTGCTTAAGTTAATAGTCAGAGAAATCTTAATCCCTTTTTGGATTTATTTTCACAGCTGAGGATTGAATCCAGGACTTCAAACATGCACTCAGTAGATGTGGTCAAACCATTTTTAGTTTTCATAGATAGAGTCCCACTGTGTGGTAGAGAATGGAATCAAAAGCAGCCCTGTTTCAGCCTCTTCTTGAGTAGCCAGGACAATGTGCTGCCATGTTTCCACCACCCCTGGCTTTTGGGTTGGGAGGTCTTTCTGAAAATCAACAAGGAAGACAACTACCCAGACTAATACAACATTGTCTAGAAAGCCTTCTAAGACTCTTGCAGCCAATGAGTCATCAAATTCTGCTGCCTTGTAAGTAGCTGGCAAGAGCACTGAGTATTTGCATAGGACGCTTCAGGGCTTTCCTGGGGAAATACAGTGTATAGGATTCTATGTCCCAAAGGCCTAGGGGTTTGTAATGAATAGGCTGGATGTTATATTATTTTAATATGTCGCCAGGGACTCCAAGAACAGTTCGGAGACAACAAAGTTAGTAAGTTAGACACAGACCCATATTTCAGCTTAAGAATTTTAGGTTTTTATCCCAGGCAATGAGAAGCAGCAGTTCTGTGTTGAAAGGTGATGAAATGGCATTTGAGTTCTTAGGTGGAACTTGAAGGGAGAGAAGATAAAATTGAGGTGGGCGATCCAAGTTTAAGGTCATGACAATGGGAGATGATTAGAACTCAGCCTCAAATTACATGCTGGATATTAGGAGAAACTCTAGAATGAGTCTCTGATTCTTGGCTCACTCACGTGTGTGGAGAAGAGACCATACTTTAATATGAGACACTGGAAGAACAGGTTTGGAGTGGGAAAGATGAGCTTGGCTTCATAGTTACTGCGTTTAAGGTGTATCAGAGCCTTTCAGTAGACAGCACGGAGTCCTCCCAAGCTCACCACTAGACGTCACATAAGGTCAGGAAGCCATAAGGTCCCAAACAAGCCAGAATAGCTGTGTAACATGGCAAATGGCCAAATGAATTTGACTCTCAGAAAAGAGATCTAAGATGGGGCACACATGTAAGACTCAGTTAACATGCATGCACATGGTTGTGTGTGTGTGTGTGTGTGTGTGTGTGTATGTGTGAGAGAGACAGAGAGAGAGAGAAAGAGAGAGAGAGAGAGAGAGAGAGAGAGAGAGAGACTGACTATAAGAAAATACATCAAAATGATAGCTATGTATTTCTCAGTGGCAAAATTGCAAAAAAAAATAGTGTTTCTTTTTAATTTTCTACCTTAAAATGTGTTACATTTACAGTAAGGAAAAGGAAAACACTTGTTTAAAATCCTCACACGTTTTTAATATACATACCAATGTGTTATATTTACTTAGACCTTTTTAGTTCCTATTTAAAAATTCAAAATTGAAGTGACTATTTTTAAAGTCCCCAGTGGGTTTTCCTGATGATGAGCAAGTGTGTCCTATTTTTGTATGGTGACATTATGCAAAGTTTTCCAGTTCATCCTAATCTCCACTTAAATTCAGTGTCTGTAGCAACCCAAAGTAACTTGCCAATAAAGTGACCACTTGATGATATGAATGCAGGCAAGAAAAGTTTGGTTAGTTTGCAAAAATGGACTCATCGTGTAACACATTTCAGTCTTGATCATGCCCAGTGATCAATAATCTGTTTGGAGAGCTGGCTCAGCCATCAAGAGTGCTTGTTGCTCTTACAGAGGACCAGAGTGTGGTTCCCAGCACCCATGTCAGGTGGCCCATACGTGTGCATACAACACACACACACACACACACACACACACACACACACACACACACACGAAATAAAATAAATCATTTCAACTTCTTTGGGACTATAACCACGTCACTTCATTTTGAAGACTGTGGCCATTAATGTCATTGGCTACTCTTTAAAATAAATGCATCTGGAATGGGAACACCATTCTTCACCTGAAGTTAGAGATGGGAACTGAGTACAGTGTTTCTGAGATGCAAAATCTTGGATTCTTTAGGTGAGTGAAGGGTAGGAACCTTAAGGTATCCCAAACATTTAATATCCCGGCAACAAAAACTATAGGGTCTAGCAAAGAGAAATGGCTTGCTATGTGCCACAAGGCTCATTAGAAGTCAAAACAAGACCTTATTTATAGATGAAATGTGTTCGTGCTGTGTAGCAGAAATGATTCAGGTACTTTCCCACATTCCATCCCCTTAATCCACACAACAAGCCTTCAAGGTTAGCAGAGAAAGAAGCTGGAGCCAAGAGAGTTGAGTAAGCTCCTTAAAAATTCACAGATCTCTTAAAAAGTCAGAACCTGAAGCCCAGTTCTGGTTGAGTCCCAAGTTCATTTTCCATTTCCTAAAGTACCCCAAAGACTCTGTGGTCCTTCTGTTTGGCCTCACTACCTTCCTAAGAACTACTGTACTGATGCCAGGGTTAAGTAGGGGGTGAGGGAACAGGTTAAATGTCTATCCTGAGGTAAGAGGGGGAAAGTGTCAGCTATGCTCGCTGTTTAAAGAATGAGGGAAGAGGAAAATGCCAACAACCTTCCTCTGAATTAATAGGAAGGTGAAGGGCCCTTAGAGGCGAACAACCAGGAAACAGGAACCTCAAGGGCCATCCTAAGCTTGTTATAAAAGCCAAGGACTTTGTGGATATGGGGGATGCATTATGTAAGGAAGGACAGAGAGGAGAGGGCACCTTGAACATTCTTTCTTGTTTTTCTAAATCTAAAATCAAAGAGGAAGAAACATTTCTTCTTTCTATACCTGTACTGTGTTAACTGTACTGCTTTCCACAACTTCCCAGTGTTTTCCCATTTTAAAGATGCAAAATAGGAAGATAGATTCTATTATTTGTACAGGATATCATGAATTATTTGCAAAGGTGGGAGGAGACTACAAGGAAAGGAGCTACTAATTAATTAATTAGTTAATTAATTGCATGTCTCTACTGTTCTGTGATTAGTTTGTGAATTTTATCCAATAGGAGAATTTTTATGATATAGAAAAAATAGTGCAAACTAAAGCACTAATAATTAACATTTTCTTCCTTTTCTACAAGCAGACTACACATACCCTAGGCTGGCCCTCATGATTCCTATAGTCTCAAGCTTTTAAATGCTGGCAGGACCTGTTGCTTCAGCTATCGATAGCTGTGACAAAAATGATATGCCATCTTATGGTTCTGTCATATTTTATGGCAAAGATGAAGGTGTATCTGGGATCCCACATCAGTTGATTTTGACGTAATAAAGGAGATGATTATGGGAAGCCCTTTTAAAGAGGGATCAAGGAATCCCAGATGTCAGAAAGTCAAAGCCAACAGAGTCTGCCTCTCTGTTGCTGGCTTCTAGAAAACCAGGTACAATGAATATCCACTAACTCTGCCAACAGCCCCATGGAGGCTAAGAGCCAACACTTTCCTGGTCAAGCATGTAGGTGAAGATGCAGTCAGGCAAATCCCTCCATCCCACCCTGAACAAGACCCCAGATGATGGGGGCAATGAGTGGACTCTGATACACAAAATTGTGAGATAACAAATGAGTTCTTTTTTGCTACAAACCATTACTCAACGCTGTACAGTTAATGTTACTCAGTAAATGGCTGCTTGTTGCCTTTTATTAAGGGAGGTCAAGCTCAAAATAGGAAGTTCTACATTCTGACACAATTGCCTCTAAGTAGGTCATTGACCTCAAGACTTTACATACTCTAGGCAAGTGTTTCATCATAGAGTGGCATTACCAGCCCCATTTTATTTTATTCTATTCTATTTTATTTTATTTTATTTTATTTTACTTTATGTTTATTTTTGAGTTATTATTGAGTTGTTCAGACTAGCCTTGAATTCACTCAATAGACCAAACATGTCTTGAACTTCAAATCCTTCTGCTTTAGCCTCCCAAGTAGCTGAGATGCCACATCACTGCCACCACACTCAGCTTGTATGCATTATTTTCTAATGTAAGCATCTGATGGCCTGCAGGGAGTAGAGCAAGCCACCAAGACCCGTAAGACTTGGTGGTTTGTTCAGCTTGAGGCTGAATAAAAATTTCTCTTATGTGTCTCAGATGGACATGAGAAGGACGGGACTTGAACCCCACCCTGGGCGCCAGTTCTACCATTCCTTTCTTTATAATCAACTGGCCATGCAGTGTATCAGGATGTAAAATTAATCTCAATACACTTCCCTTCCCACCTAGTAACAACCATCACGGGGGCAAGCCTTTCCATACATTTCAACTGTAGACATTCACATCTACACACAGAGTCCATCTCAACTCCAAGGCAGGTGTATTTGAAGACACCTCTTCAGTAATAGCAGTAGATTCTAGATGTAGGCATTATGCATGAGAAGGAGTCCACATAAGAACCACTCTCAGGGCTGGGAAGGTATCAGAGTAGAGCATTCCAACGGTTGAATGATCCCATACAAACGTTACTTGATATGGATTTCCTTTTACTCTATGCAGTACAATGTGCCAAAAGCTGCTGCCTTTTATAAATCCGCTTTTCACCTGGATACAGCTACACTAACTACTGTTTCCATCTGGTTCCATGTTTCCAGACTTGCAAATCCATCGCCAGTCAGACCCAGTAACTACCATAGTCAAGGAGGAAAATGCTTGGTTTTCTTGTCGGCAGGGCTAGCTGCTATATGGCTGCCATGAGACAGACTTTGGAATTACCTTCTGACTCTGCTGCTTCCACAGGAAACTGGGGCAACACATAGTACTGTGTACCTTGAGCCTCATTTTATGCTTTTATCAAATGGGGACAACAGTGTCTACCCTTGTTTCCTGCAGCTAATTCATTCTCAATTGTGACCATCTTAAATTGCCTGCTGTATTCTGAGACTGTTGATAATGTGCTTGAAAGAATGATGATCAAAGATCAAAGCCAGAGAACCACTTCCATCTCAATTTCATTTATTTAAAACATTTGTTCAGAACCAGTCAGATGGTTCAGCAGGTAAAAGTCCTTGCTGCCAAACCTGATGATCTGAGGTCAGTCCCCAAGATGCATTTGATAGAGGGAAAGAGGCAACATCCACAAGTCATCCTCTGGCTTAGACACACACACACACACACACACACACACACACACACATATGTGTGGACATGTAAATAAATACAGATTAATAGTTCATAAACTACTCATTCCTTAAAGAGAATAACCATTCACAGAGTATCTTTGAATCCCAACTCTCTCAAGGCCATTGAATGTGTGAGGATTTATTCAGTCCTATATAAAGCTCCACTGAAGACCTGCTCTCTGTGAAGCAGTACCCTTGTTTTGGGTTTACAAAGATGGTTGCCTCTATATCAAAACAGCTTAAGTGTTGTGGGAGAAACGTGATGTCCATGCAGAAGCAGGTGTGTGATTTTTAAACGCAGAAATACCAAGGAAAAAATCCTTAGGACATCTACCCTGGGGAATGAGAAAGAAGGATGTGGTCAGAACTGTATTTGTGATTGTTATTCTGCTCCTCAAACTTGTAGAATAAGGCAGGGAAATAGTTGTGGTGCTGTTGTGGTTGAAACAGGAGATGATGAGCCCCTGAAGTCCAGTGACATCAAGGATAAGAAAGGAAGGGGATATTTTTGGAAGTCTGTTTGCATAGTAGATCCTCACCTCTACCACCATGGGGAAATGTAATCCCCTTGATRCCTAACAGGGCAGTTGGAGCGTGGTGTGTGTGAGGAGTAGGGAATCAGAAAGCCTCTCTAATTTCTGCCTTGAAAATGTCTTCCCTGCATGGTAAGATATATTACCATCATTTTTGTTCGTTTCTTTACTCTGAGAACCATGAAGATCAAATAGCTACTAGCAGTAACAGTCCAAATTGAGACCCAAGCCACCTTGTCTATACAGTGCAGGATTTCCCACTACAAACCTAGCTTCTCTCCAGGATCTTTGTATCTGCCTGACTGTGACTCTGTCCTTTGATCCAAAAACGTCTCCTGGAACTCTTCATCGTACAGGAGACCAGCAGGAACATAGCTTTGGAGATAGGGGAAGGCACAGGATGGAGTCTGACACAGGCTCTCCTCCCTCTCACCATCCCTCTGTTCTGCTCAGATAGCTCTAAGATACAACGGTGAATTTTAGAGAGTAGTAATCACCTCTTATTGAGGTGTAAACCTGGTATTGCAGCCCTTGGCTGCCTTTAACAGGACTCTGTTTCTGAACTTGACCTATGCTGTTCATAGGAACCTTGAGAAACGGGAGAGATTTTTATAATGAAGGTCCCTCAGGACAGAATTGGACTTGGTGAGCCTTTTCTGCTATGGTAATATACAGGCAAAGCAATTCCCCTAGTTTGGTAGTATAGATATATTTCAGTAAAAGTTATCACAAAAAGCAAATTCTATTTTCCTGTCCATTCACTTTACAATAAGAAAAATATTGACATGAAGTGTGAAAACCCACTTTGGCTTGACTCCTGATGTTTGGGGCACTATATGTTTTTTAAATGAAATAATAAAAACTTCCCTACTCTGAAGATTTTCTGTTTGTTCCCTTCACTATTTGCCACCTGACCGCATAGATATTGTGTCCTATGTGAGTCACAAATCAGATTTAAAAGACTTCCTGCCCACAGTAACCCTGGCATCAGAAACTGGACACCCTAGAGCTGTTGAAAAAAATGCCTTTCCTGGGCATTTCAATCAGGATGTGAGTTCTGTTCATGATGACTCTGGAACTCCTCTCTGAGAGTCCTGTGCTTAAACTAAACAAAGACGGTGAGGTCCTGCCCCTACCCACTTCCCAGTGACATTATTTTAGTCAGCAAAAGAGACTAAAAAGCACTTGCGATTTGTCTAAGGAAGCTACCAATTTCAAAATACCTTCTTAGCAACCAGAACATCGTAGAACAACTAAACAGGTGCTACAGCATTGAGACCCCAAAGAATGAAAACCAGGCTCACTGTTGATTTTTATAAAGGCAGTATACTTGACATTTTGAGTGCTTCTTAAATCTTGACTAGTTAAGATATGTCTCTATGTCTCCATTAGGAATAAAATGAAAATACTGTAAAAGAAGACCTGCCTCATGGAAGTGTAAGAATTAATGGAGAAAATGAAAGTGTGGGTGGTCAGGAAGTATGTGCTGATACTTGTCTTAGACATTGTGATAGATCATTCAACAAGATTCTTTGTGGACAGACACCAAATAAGCTACAGCATAAGCAAGTTCTCTGACAGTGGGGATGCCTGAAGTAACCAAACCACCACTGGTGCCAGGGTTGGGGGAGGGGCAGGGATGCTAACTCTAGAAAATAAAATGTTATTCTAAAAAATTAGAAGCCAAAAGGTCTTGAGTTGCAGGTCCCAGAACTTAGTTCTGATGCCCAGTCTCTTTTAGTCCATGGTTATATCTCTTTTAGTCTAGGGTGATGTCCACTTGGACAGCACAGATGGATAGCGGCAATAGCACAGATATAATCTAATTCATCCTTGGTCCATTCATTGCAGAGATCGTCTCTCCAGAATAACTTCAATCTTGTTTTCCTTTTCCTTCTTGAGCCACTCATAGTTTGGGGCATCTAAAATTTCTCCTTGCATTCAATTTCCAGTCCAGTTCATCAGAGGCATTTTTGTAACTGTGACATAAACCTCTTCTTTTTCATCTGAGAAACAGTTTTTAGTGACTGCAATTGAATGAACTAAAACTGAAAAGGCTGTGTGCCATGTCTTTGCTTCTACTCATTACTGGCAAGACACCACAGTAGCTCTGGGTTGACCCCAGCCTTCCTCACCCATCCATGGTCATACCCTATTATATTCCTTTCCTTGGGCATCCACACTACCCTTAGACCTTCTTACTCTCCTAAGCCCAGAAGATGACACTGACGCTGGGATCTTTCATTTTTAGCCCAGAATGTCTCTTCTCCCAGAAGCACAAATGTGGTTTATGTCTAACCTGTGAGCACACAAAGTGACCTAAGCTGAGAAGAATGGACAGTGATTAATCATTTCAGAGAATAGTCAGTATTGGTGCTGTCCAGTAGTGTAAGTGCTGAAACTGGTGTTGCCATTTAGTGCTAATTCAGCTAGTGGCAAGAAGGGAACAGTTCTAGTTTCATTTCATCTTAATGAGGTTGAATTTGCCAAAATAATGTTGGACATATTTAATGCTTGCTAGGTTTAACTAATATCTAATGTTGTATACTATCTTTTATCAAAAGGAAAGGTGACTTGTACACTTTGAAAAGTACTTAGAAAGCTTACAAGTTGATAATCTAGAATAGGCTATACACAAAAACATTGATAGGATATAAAAAGAGAAGAGAATGGGAGGAAGGAAAAGAAAGAGTAATGAGAGTGTAAATATGACTGAGGCACACCATGTGCATGCTTGGAGATGTCATGATGAAGCCCCTTTGTACAGTTAACATCAGCTGATTAAATATCAAAACGCTTGAGCTAGAGCGATATATCACTGGGTAAATTGCTTTCTGAACAAGCATGAAAATCTGAGTTTTACCCTACATGTGGCAGGGTGCACCAGTAACCCCAGAATTAAGAACAGATGGATCCAGGGAGCCTGCCAGAAGCCAGCCTATCCAAAACGGCAAGCTCTCTATGTTCAATGAGACCCTGAGCTTCTCAAGTGCATGCACAAGATAACACACACACACACACACACACACACACACACACACACACACACATACACACACACAAATTAAAATACTTAATGAGGTTTCTTTGGAACCAATTAAGGGTGTTTATATCTAAATCCATAACTAGGGTAGTTTGACCAAATAGGAGCCTTCTATCCATAATGCATACTAAGTCATTCTAAGATCAATAGGTTTTCTGAGACTCTCATAACTTTGGTTCTTTGATAATCTCCAAATGGGAAACAGTCACTGTATACAAATTATGGGAAATATTGGAATCTGCACATAACAGTTCTTCAACAGAATCATAAAAATTCACATTCAGTTTGGTGTTTTGAATTGAGCAATGAGTCACCCACTAAAGGGATCATCTTAAATAAGTTTTTGCAAATGGGTAGGTTGCTCACAAAAGAATATATGTCTTAAAAACTCATATGTGACTGTGTTGATGAGCACCCATTGTGTTGTGTCCTGACACTAAGCAAGGAAACAGGAAGCCAGTGTCACTTGTCTACACTCGGGATGATTTCAGATCTATGTGTTTCTCTCTCTCTCTCTCTCTCTCTCTCTCTCTCTCTCTCTCTCTCTCTCTCTCTCTCTCTGTGTGTGTGTGTGTGTGTGTGTATGCATATGTGTGTATGTATATGTATGTGTGTCCCCCTTGTTTTTTGAGACAGAATCTCTCATTGGCCTAATTTTAAGCTAGGTTAGATGGTCAGTGAGTCAGTCCCAGGGGTCTCTCTGCCTCTACCTCCCCTAAACTGGTATTGTAAGCATATGCCACAATGTCTTGCATTTTTTACTTGGGTTCTGGGGATTGAACTCAGGTCCTCATACTTGCCCAGCCTGAACTTCCCTGAACGAGCCATCTCCCCAGCCTTGCTCTCAGCTCTGATGTAATAATACAAAGCTGGGGGATAGTCTCTCCTAAGCCAAGACTCAAGACTCTGAGCTCAACAGATTCTCGTAAGGAATCAGGAAGGGTACTGATCTACCTTTGCCTTCTGGTTGTTAACCCCTCCAGTTCAAATGTAATATCAGGATCAGGATGAACATTACTGAAGGATTAATATTTAGCATAGAAGTGATCACCTTTACTCAATCTAAAACACTTGCCTCAGGAACGTAGATAAGCAAATAAGAAGTGATTATGAAATTATTAAACATTACTGGCCCCTTAACTGGACACCCAGATGTAAGTTTCCTTTGCATTCTTTTGCTGGCTAGAGTTCTGCAAAATTGGATTATAATAATAAGAGAGTTTGATTACTTACTTTCTTCATTGATTCTGACAGCTACACCTAGGGAAATGATTCCAAATAAAGAATTCTTTCTTGCCTAGATGTCATATGGCTGAAATCTTGACAAAATGTTTGCCAGTTTTTGGATCCTCAGGTTCTAAGTGCAGTCAGTTGACATGTATTTGGAGTCTGAAAAGTTCATATTATTAAATCAGTTGCAGGTCCCAGCACTTAGTTCTGAAGCCTAGTCAGATAAAGGACTGAAAACTTCCCATTTGATTTATCATAATGAGGTCGCTGATAAGACCATCCCTGTGACAAGAGCAATTCTGTGAAGTGGTGCTGGCAACCGGATGTCTCTATTGCTGACAATTTACTTAGGGCAAGATACTTAGTCTCTCTGGGGTTCAAGAGATAAAAATATACTCCACAGAGTGTTCACAGGAGAACGTAAACAACGAGTGTGTAGCCCCTGGCACAGAATGGGTGCATGGCCCATTTTCAATAATTATCCAAGTTTTCTACCCACAACTCTGCCATTCATTTCTAACTTCCTACCCCCTGAAAACCCATCCCACTGCACCCCCACACAAAAATTACTGCTTCGATATTTTGACCTGTTCTACCAATTATTTAGCACTACGTGAGGTGATTCTTTCATTAAAATGCCCTTGCTGATGGAGACCATTCTTCGATTACTCCTTGTTATGAACTGAAGTGAAAGGAAAGTGTTAGTAATTTTCATTTTCTGTATAAGATGATTAAAAACATACAGCCACCAAGTAATTTCTCAAGAAGTTAAATATTCTATTATTAAGTTGGACTATGTATTACATCATTCTACAGTTTTGAAACAGTGTAAACTCAAATTGGGGCTGCATCCAGGCCCACTGTAGCAACACATTATTCCCTACTGTATTCCAAAGTCTCAATCACAAAAAAGTCATCAGAGAAATAATGTCAAAGAACGACGCTGGGGGAGAATTAGACATGTAGAATATTGCCTTTAAAATACTTTGCTTAGGAATCTCCTGCTGTGTCTGTATTCTATTGAGACTCAGAAAATGATTATATTACTCTAATGATTACACAGTAACATTATGAAAATGAATTTAATTTCAAAAGGTTAAAGGTAACCATATTGTGGGGGAAAAGATATCCGAAAACTGTGCCATTCTGCCTTCAGTTCTAATTTCCAAAGAACAAGGGGCCTAGAAGGTCATTTGGGTAATGAGATTTCTCTGCTAATTCCCCAGTTAGTCACATACAGTATACTCAGTCCATGTGGCTCCAGCCAGCTCTAGACTCTCAGGAGGCTCAGGAAGGAGTCATGACTTAGAGCTTCTGCTTGCCTTTCACTCAGACCTAAGATCCTCTTCCAAGCCTGATTCTCACACCCGCTGCGTCCCCAGGAGTCCTTGCCTCTCTACTTCTACATCTGCTGCTTCATTGAGTCTACGGCACATGCATTTCTCACATTTTTAAATCTCAAATATAAGCAACATCTTAGAGTTAATATGACCATTGCTGTTAGTAGTGACTTTCAAAATGAACAGTTTCTAATGTTTATCAATAGTGTTTTTTATTTATCACTTGAAAATTGCATACCTACATGTATACAATGTATCTTAGTCATATCCACCCCTCACTACCTCCTTCCAACTCTTCCATTGGGACACATCAACCCACCTCATGGACAGCTTCATGTCCTGCTTTTAATTTATTACCATTAGCAAGCCCCTGAAGACTATTAGTTTTGACCATATGCTCCTGATTATGAGGAGAGCCACAGGGCACGGGAAACCCATCAATAGCCACATCCCCAAAGGAATACGATCCTACCTCCCTCAGAAGCCATCAACAGCCAATATCTTTTACAAGGTATGGGGCCACAGAACTCTTTCCCCTGCACATGGTGGACTTTTCACAGGCTAGGTATTGTATAGGCAACCATACCTGCTGTAAATTGATGTGTGTATCAGCTGTGTCATTTCTAAATCAGCATTTCACAGATCTTCTTCATCTCTTCCTCTTTCACCCTTTTTGGCCCCTCCTTTATGACATTCCTGGGGCCTTGGATGGGAGAACAATGATATAGACATGCTCAGCTCATGTGTGTGTGCTGGGAATTTTAATTCAGGTCCCCTTACTTTCATAGCAAGTGCTCTTATCCACTGAACCATCTCTACAACCTGTCATAGAGCTTCTATAGCATCACCTAAAATCATAATATTCTCATAAGGTGTTATTAAATGAGAGAATGAACATCTTCAAATAGAACCGGTCTGAGAGGAAGCAGCACTTCATTCAAGAAATCAGAAAGCACAAATGATGTTTGTATTCTTTAAAAAGCACTCTATAGGAAGAGTTATGATTTCTATTGTAATGTCTTAACTTCATTAAATCTGCTTAGAGTTGTGAGTCCATTTAATGTGTAGCAGTTTCTGTAAGTGACAGAAAGGAATGGGGGAAAATATGGGATGTTAGCGGGCTTTCTAGAAAACAGCCTTCTGTTGCCCTAATTGAAATTCATTGCTATGCTATTAAAAAGAAACAAGCCTGAGGAGATAGCTCAGTAAGATGCTTGGAGCATGAGAATGAGAGCCTGAGTTCAGGTGCTTAGCACCAGCATAAAAAAGCAAATGTGGCCCTGCCTGTCATCCCAGTGCTGAGGAGGTGGAGACAGGAGGATGCTTTCTGTTCAACTGGCATAGTCAAACCACTGAATTCCAGGTTCAATGAAAGATATGACTCAAAAACAAACAAACAAACAAACAAATAAATAAATAAATAAATAAATAAATAAATAAATAAATAAATAGAGGGCAATTTATGATGACACTGGCATTAGCCACTTGCCTATGCATACACACACAGTACAAACACACATACACACATACAGTACAAACACACACACTGTAAAACACACACACACAGAGCAATATAGCATGCATACACATAAACATGAGAGTCAGAGCAGAGGGTTAAACTGAGCAGCCTCAGTAGTAACCCAGAGGAGTTCTAGAAGAACCAAGGGAGGAATGCCCAAAATGGCAGGCAAACCTCAGAAAATGCATGGCAAAGCAAAAGCAGGCACCACGCATTAAGAAGAGTGTTGGGGGAAAGTGGGGTCTCTGGAGTGAAAGTATAGAATAAGTGGGTAAATGGACACCATGCAAAAAGAAATGGAGCTGAACCCTCTTTCCTCTTGTTCATATAGCCAAGGACAGAGCAAGTGCAAGGGAGATATCACTGCTTATTTCTAAACATATAGAACCAGCAAACACATTGAGCATACTGAAAATGAGTCTCTCTAATTCAGCCAACAGTTTAGTCCATTGCTTCTCAAGTGATGTGCAGAGGGATTGGCTGGGAGCCTCTTTCAATGGATATTTGAGTGTCATATATCTGGGGTGGGAACCGAGATGGGATTTCTGACTTCCTTGTGGCCACGTGTTTCCCTGCAAGTGCCTCAGTGCTGCTGCTCCGTGGTATCACTGGTACACACCGTACTCTAAACAACCATGGCCATGACTCTGACTCAGCAAACTGAACTAGCTGTGAACGGACAAAGGACCAAAGGAGAACTTTGAGAGTTCTAAGGAATGGAGAGGGTTATAAAATGACCTAAGGCAAAAATCACAGCTCTCAAGAGGTACAATTAGAAAACTTTTCCCAGTTGACAGTTCTAAGCCTGGAGAGGAGAGATTTGGAAAATAAAATTACGCATGCAATTTGGAAATGGGAAGATTTTGTTAAATCATTGCTCAGTACAGCCCTCCTAACTTTTTGCTTATGTATTGTTTTTAACTTTGTTGAGTTCTTATGTGTGTAGTATGCAGGTCACATGCGCTTCTCAATTGTCACCCAGCTAAGCCAGCTTGCCCAAGGATCTGCTGTCCCTGGTGTACTAGTTGGGTTTGTGTGTCAACTTGACACAGGCTGGAGTTATCACAGAGAAAGGAGCTTCAGTTGGGGAAATACCTTCGTGAGATCCAACTATGGGGCATTTTCTCAGTTGGTGATCAAGGGGGAGGGCTCTTTGTAGGTGGTACCATCCCTAAGCTGGTAGTCTTGGGTTCTATAAGAAAGCAGACTGAGAAAGCCATGGGAAGCAAGCCAGTAACATCCCTCCATGGCCTCTGCATCAGCTCCTGCTTCCTGCCCTGTGTGAGTTCCAGTCCTGACTTCCTTTGGTGATGAACAGCAATGTGAAAATATAAGCCAAATAAACCCTTTTCTCCCCAATTTGCTTCTTGGTCGTGATGTTTGTGCAGGAATAGAAACCCTGACAAAGACAACTGTCTTCCAAGTACAGGGGTCACAATCAGTCTGCCAAAACTTTCTGGCTCTTATGTGGGTGTTGGAGATTCAACCCAGGTCTTCATGAATGTATGACACTCTACCCACTGAGCTTTCCTTCCAGTCTGCCTTCATAATGCCTCATAACTGGGACAAAAACTATCTTCCAGCAATGGCTTTCTTCTCTGCACACTCTTGTCTTTTCACATAAATAAGAAGCACAGGCTTGCAGGTTTTGTTTTTATTTTTATGTTGAAGTATATCGCTCCAATAGAGTTTGGTGACATAAAAGTCTGGTTTTAAAATAGAGTAGATTAATTGTGTGGCAAAGGTGTAGAAATAGGAATTCTACAGACATTGCAGACAGACTTTCTGCATTAACTCTTTAAGTTGTCCGTTAAATACCTGACTGTATCTTTGTACCTATCTACCTCTGTGAAAGGCATCAAGTGGTCTGGACTTCAGAAAACCTTGGAGTATATTCCAGTCTCCTCTACACATCTCTATCAGTGTGGTTCCCAACAAACCAAGCAGGGATAGCAACTGAACGCACAGTAGACTACAGTGAGGTAGTGTGTGTTAGAACACCTCAGTACCATGGACAGAAACCCACCTCCTAGTGGAAGATAGATCCACTATTTCAATCTGAACTTCGACTCCATGGTCACTGCACAAGGAACAGTCATTTCTGACCTATCCTTTAAAGTGCCCACCCTCTCTAGACAATGAAATTTCTCTTGTTATGTTATATAATTATTTCCTGCTGTGTTTATGTATGCAAACTGTCATATTGTTTCTCATGGGCCAGCGTCGCCATATACATTTATATATTAGAATTAAAGATTTATGCATGAAAGGAGTTATAAAGAATGTATTCCTACATCCTTTTGCACTGGTTGGCATTCCTGATTTGGTGCATCCATGTTAGCTCTTGGCTCTCAGCTCACATCTGCTCTTGTCTGGAGGTCTAGGAATTAGCCTTCATGGCTTTCAATTGAGTCTCACTTTGGGGCTAGATCCACAATATGCTACTTCATAGAAGCACAATCAGTAGAGCATGTGACAGTGGTCAGTACCCTCATTTATTCACCAATGGAGCAAACTAGAGCTGACACTCTTCCTGGTGTGGAGAGCAGGTGAATTACCCTCGTGGTCAGATGCTGAATACACTCTCAAGAGCAAAACTTGAAAGTAAAGAAATGAGGTTAAAGGCAAATTCTAAATGCAATGGAGCCAGAAAAGAGCCAGAAACTGGCCAGTGCCTACACATTTCCAAATTGCTTCTCTGAGGGACGGAGAGTCATAGGATATGAACGTCAGTATAGAAGGCCATTTGGCTGTCATCAGAAAAGCACAATTAAAATATGACTCATAGACACTTGCCACTTATGAGATAGCTGTGCTAATGTTCCTTAAGGTCCATAAGCTAGAACAATTAGTGGAGAGGATTCTCTGAAGCTCACCATGAAAGCTGCTATTACAAATGAAGCTGAGGGTGACCCTGTAGAAGGACCAGCAGTCTCAATTAATCTGGACCCCTGGGATGTCTCAAACACTGGACCACCAAACAGGCAGCACATACCAGCTGATATGAGGCCCCCAGCACATACACAGCAGAGGATTGTTGGGTCTGTGTTCATCCAGAGATGACACGCCTAACCCTCAAGAGACTGGAGGCCCCAGGAAGTTTAGAGGTCAGGTGGGGTGGGGTTGGGGTAGGGACATCCATGTGGAGACAGGAGGAAGGGAAGAGGTATGGGATGCAGAACAGCTGGAGGGTAGGCAGGGGTTGGTGGGGTAGGGAATAAAATATGGAATGTATAAAAATAATTAATTAAAAAAATTCTCAAAAAAGGGAAAAAAAGAAATAGCTACACAAACAAGACCAGAACAGTAATACTGTCAATAGACAAGCTAATACAGAAAGGGAAAAATCTCAAGGCATCTACCCCTAGTCAAAGGACTACAGTAAACAGATAACTGCAGAGGGGAGAATTAGTCTTTTCCAGGGATAACTCCCTGCTTAGTTATCCAGTATCTATGCATGTCCATAGGAAGTATTTTGTAGGAGAGGAATATTAGTTTAGCTTCCCCCCTCCCATTATGTTGTAGAAACTCCATCTGAAATTTGATGGGTTTTATTAAATTAATGATTAGAATCATTTTTTGGTTTTTGATTTGTGAGCTTCCCACAGACTTTTGCATTTTTGTTATCATGAGTCTTACACAAGGACCCTGTACAACAACCAATTTCATGTGGATAAAGGTTCGGTTTGATTCTCACAACAACATCACAGCTTTATTTCCTCCTCTACATTTTATGGTATGGATGTCTGAATTTATATCATTTGGAGGTGTGTGTCCCATGACACTTCTTTTATAGGTTTTGTGGGTTTTTCTTAAAAGAGTGTAATTTCAATTTTCCTGTTATTGACAAAACTATAAACAAACATTATATTTGTAGAGTGAAAAGACCACAGTAGAGACACTGGGGTGCACCTTTGGCATCTGTGATTATAAAAAAAACATAAACTATAGATCTCATACTCAAGGAGAGAGCTTAGGGTTTATCCTCTCCATGATCATTTTAAGTGATGATCACCACTATCAAACCCGACCCTGGACCCCACAAAATCATGAAAGTCCTCCTTCTTAACATACAATATAACACAGAAGCCACTGGCTGGTAGTATATTTTTTTCATATTGCTTCTGTATAAATTTTCACAAAGTTGGTTCCGGAAAGCAACACAAATGTTCTGTCTTGCTGCCCTGCAGGTCAGAATACAAAACAAGACTAGACTAAAGTAGGTGCCTGTGCAGCTGCTGTCCTTCTGGGAACTGTAGGAGACAACCAGCTGATTTTCATATGTGGGATATTTGTCCTTATCTTCTGACCCTTCATCTATCATTCACATCATTTGACCCCAGCTCCTCCATCTCTGGTTCTTACCCATCTTCCTTCCCCTAAAGAAATCTTTTGATTACTTTAAACCCACTTGGATAATCCAGATAATCTTCCTATCCAAGTACATCTGCACCCTGTAAGGCAACAAAATCACACGTTGTAGTCCCAGAGATTGGGATGTGAGAGCATATTTGGGGAGCTACACCGTACACCGTATTTTCGTTGAAGAGTTAAAAATAGAGGAGGAAAGACAGCATACATCTGCCCTGGAAGAGGCAAGTATCTGGGGGCCTAAAGAGCTCAGGAGAGGTAGCCCACTGAGCAAAAACAAACCTGACTCATCCAACTACAATTTTGCCAATTTGAAGCCTTTAAAAACTCTTACATAATCTCTTATTCCAAGAAGCTCTCTCTAAATCATATCCATCATCATTGTAATGTTTTTAATCAGCTAAACAATTACAGTAATGTCTGTGTTCTGAAAACAGGGACATGCTAGTTGGCTGCTCTCCCAGGAGCCCTTCTGCATTTCTTTTCACCTGAGTATGAGGAGCATCGTCTCCAACAAATTATGTAACCAAAGAAGACCAACTACAGGTAGATGAGCCCTGGCAAAAGCTCTCGCTGGTACAAAAACCCAAGAGAATGTGGTAGAGTAGTTATCTATTGCTTTTGCCTACAAAAGAACTTTGCAGTGAGGGGTTAGTTTATAACCTATACAACTTTGGACAGAAACACTGTAGAAAACTGAAGACCATCTCCCCTGCAATCACAGACAGGTCTGTCCAGTCCACTTCCTTAATCTCTGTATCCCTCCTACCCACTTAGCCAGCCTCCTGCTCTTTGTCAAGACAGTGGGATGCATTGTATTGTTTCCCCAAGATAATATGAGAAGAGCTGCCTAGAGTGTGGATTCAGCAGGCAGATACTCTGGCTCCTCACTCAGAAATCCTGATTTCCTCCGTCATGGTAAGGATCTTGTTATCTACTTGAATAGATGATTTGGTGATTCTTATTATCAGACAAGGATGAGCASKGCTGACAGGATGAAACAGGATGGGTTTAGAAACCGGACTTGGAAATTAGACACACTTTTGAATACAGCTTTCCAAACTGGTAGAGGCCAACAGGTTGTTTAGCTACACTGAGCCTATACAATGAAAACATATAAGTTGTTGGAGAGCTGAATAAAATGGTGTGTCCATTTGGCCATATACAATGAATCTGCAGTTTAATCATTTTCAATGATGAGTGTTCACTCTCCTTTTTTCTCCCTCCCCTTTTCCCTCCTTCCTTCCTTTCTTCCTCCCTCCCTCCCTCCCTTCCTTCCTTCCCTCCTTCACTCCATGTCTTTTCCTAAGATACCTGCAATATTAGGATTTTCACAGCAGGAGAATGTTTACTGACTCTGTGAATGTCATACAATAACAACTAGAAATACCTGGTTAATTCCTCTGCCAGGCCAGGCCCTTTCCCATCCACCAGTTGTTAACATCACGTAATTACATGGCCCCTCGGCTCTCTTTCTTCCACAGAGCTTCCTCATATTTACAATGAATTGTTCACAAAGTCTCCTCTTTCTTAGAGCACCCAGCTGCACAAAGAAAGGTAACCTTGTTCAGCCATTGCTCCAGGAAGTATCCAGGAGCTGGTTGCATTGTATTCTGGAGATCAAAAATGGCAAGCCAGTTTTGCTGCCCAAGAGAATGAGGTTACAAATACATTTTGGGAGGAGCTCCTGCTACTTAGAGTCCCTGTCATCACATCTAAAGTCTTTTATCTACCAGCAGCGGAGTCGCCACAGCAATCACATGACACATCCAATCTCAATGTGTATTTTGCATTTGCTGGAACATTAGGTATATTTTAAAGACCACCTCCATAGCTCGTTTGAAAGTTTAAGGCTCAGTTAGAATTAGAAAGCCATTCTGTTCGTAGTAACTACAAAGAATCATGGGAGTGTGTTTGACTTGTATGTGTTTTGTTCCCTTCTTAAAGTAAGGTACAGGTTCACAGGGACCTAAGCACTGTGACCCTCTTCTCCAATTCTTGGCATTGTAGGTAAGTGGCAGTGTGTTCTCCAGACCACACAGCAGTTGTAAGCAATGCAGACTACGGTGCCGTGTCTCAGACCCACTGAACCAGAAATTCTAGGAATGAAATCAGAAAAAAAAAAAACAGTTAAAACACAACTGATTATCCAGTATCCAATGGTCAGCCCTGGAAAACATGTATACATAACATCATCCAGACTGAGCATGTTGTACTTAGGAAAAAAAAACGTATCATATAAAATATATATCATATAAAATACACACGTATACATGTAACAATGAAAAAAAGAAGCCATGATTTTGAAAGAGAGTAGGGAGGGGTATATGAGAGAATTTTGAGAGAAGAAAAGGAAGGGAGTGCGGCAATTCTATTACAAGATCAAGCTCAAGAGATAATCTTTAAAAGCTTTAGAAGACCCAGACATATATTGGTTTGACATTGGCTGCACCACAGCCATCCCTGTCTATTAGCCATTTCCTGGGAGTAACCTCACAAGGTGCTGCTAGCTTAGATTACTGCCCCCCATTCAGAGACTRCATATGAGTATCCCCATTATTCCAAATGCACTGTCTTCCCAAGAACATCTTGGAAATGCTCTTAAAATCCCAGACACTGTAGAGCACACAGGTGAACAACTGAAGGACCAATGCAGTTTTCTAAAAGACACAGAATATGAGGAAATGGATGGCCAATACTGCGCTAAATATTTTAAGTTGTAGAAAGAGCAGATCTTTTAAATTAACTATTTTATTTATTTGCATTCCAAATGTTGCCCCCTCCCGGTCCCTCGCCCAGAGTTCTTCACCCCATTCCCCTTCCTCTTTGCCTGTGAGAGGGTGCTCCCCTTCTCAGGACTCCCCCTTCCATTGGGGCATCAAATCTCTACAGGATTAGGCACATCCTCTCTCACTGAGGTCAGACACTGAGGCACTCTGCTAAATATGTGCTGAGAGCCTCAGACCAACCTATGTATGCTGCCTGTTTGGTGGCTTAGTCTCTGGGACTTAACTTCCCAGCAGTCCAGGTTAGTTGACACTGTTAGTCTTCCTATGGAGTTGCCATTCCCTTCAGCTCCTTTAATCCTTCCCCTWACTCTTCCATAGGGATCCCCAATCTCAGTCTAGTGGTTGGCTGTAAGTATCTGCTTCTGTCTCAGTCAGCTTCTGGTAGAGCCTCKCAGAGGACAGCCATGCTAGGCTCCTGYCTACAAGTACAACATAGCATCAGTAATAATGTCAAGGGTTTGGTACCCACCCATGGGATGAATCCCAAGTTGGGCCTTTCCTTCAGTCTTTGCTCCATTTTTTGTCCCTGCATTTCTTTTAGACAGGAAACATTCTGGGTCAAAAAACTTGAAGGTAGATTAGTGACCCCCATCCCTCTACTAGGGGCCCTGTCTATCTATTGGAGGTGGACTCTTCAGGTTCCACTGCCTCATTGCTGGGCATTTGGGCTAAGGTCATCCCCACTGATTTCTGAGAGCTTCTCACATCCCAGGTCTCTGGGACTTTCTAAAGGCTCCACTTATCCCCTACCCCAAGAAGCTACATATTTCCATTCATTCTCTTGCCTCTCTGGGCTTCTCTCTTGTCTCCCCCATACCTGGTCCTGCCCCCTTTACCCCTTCCCCTCTCCTCTCCCACCCAGGTGTCTCCCTCCCTCTGCCTCCTGTGATTATTTTGTTCCCCCTTCTATGTGAGATTGAAGCATCCTCACTTGGGCCTTCCTTCTTGTTAAACTTCTTATGGCTTGTGGGTTGTATCATGGGTATTCTGTAAATTTTGACTAATATCTACTTATCAGTGAGTACATAGCATGCATGTCCTTTGGGTCTGGGTTACCTCACTCAGGATGATATTTTCTAGTTACAAAATTCATGGTGTTCTTGTTTTTAATAGCTGAATAATTTTCCATTGTATAAATGGCCGTTTGAGATTCCTCAGTTGATAATTCTCTGTTTAGCTCTGTGTACCCCATTTTATAATTTCATTATTTGGGGTTGTTTTTGAGTCTAACTTCTTGAGTTCTTTATATATTTTGAATATTAGCCCTCTATTGGATGTAGGGTTACTGAAGATCTTTTCCTAATCTGTAGGCTGCCATTTTGTTCTATTGACAGTGTTCTTTGCCTTACAGAAGCTTTTCAGTTTCATGAGGACCCATTTATCAATTGTTGAGCTTAGAGCCTGAGCCATAGACAGATTCTTTTAATTCTCACTGCAGAAAACTGTTACACATATGCATCTCCCATACTCTGATCTCACTTCTCAACTCATGCTGGAAAAAGGTTCTATAATGAATTATTTATGAACTATTTATACCTGACAATAGTATTTCCATGGGAAATGGTACACGTCTGTATGAACACATAAATGAGTAAGTGAATGGCATCATAGTTATGGGCAATTGTTGATGTCAAAGAGAAGCCTTTGGACATGGTCTGGTGGTCCATACCATTTATCCCAACACTGAAGCAAAGGGAGGTGGATCTCTGTAAATTTGATGCCAGACCAGTCTTCATAATGAGTTCTAGGTCATCCAGGGTTACATACATTTCTCTACCAAAAAAAAGGGAGGAAGGGGAGGAAGAGGAAGAGGAGGAGGAGGAGGGGAGGGGGAGGAGGAGGAGAAGGAGGAGAAGGAGAAAGAGAAGAAGAAGAAGAAGAAGAAGAAGAAGAAGAAGAAGAAGAAGAAGAAGAAGAAGAAGAAGAAGAAGAAGAAGAAATTCTGCTACCAGAGTCTACTTCAAGGAAAGGAGCTTCTAGATGTGGATAACAGAGTTCAAGAGACAGACAGATGTGCAAATAAGTAAGAGTCAAACAGAGTACAAATGCCCAAAATGGAAGGTTGTACCAAAGATGGTCTGGGAGTGCTCACTGCAGACAGTCAGAGAAGTCATCATTCAAGAGCAAATAAGAAAATAGCACCTGGTCAGTGGCATATGCCAGTGAAACACTTCTTTACTTTATTTACACGGAGGAGCAAATGACTAATATCACACCCTCTCCTGAGTATAATGTGAGAACAGAGCAGGAAAACTTCCACTGTCTGGAGGGGAAGGCTAGATTGTACAAACATCCTTTCTCCTTGGTTTTGTTTACATGCCATTCTGTAAAGAACTGGATTGTAATTTGTCCAGCTGAATCCTTTGCCTTCAGATCTTGTACCTCAGAGACAGCTCATAGCCTTGAAGCAGTCTCATCAGGACCCTGTGCTGTGCCACAGTGAACGTCTCAAAAGAAGAGGATGAGGATGCTGGGAATCAAAAGCAGACCTTGGGAATAGCAGATTCAGGTCCCCATGTGCATTGATTTTAGATGGACAGGAGGCATTGATGAGGCAGAACCTCCCATCTCTCTTGGCCTCAGCCTTCATCTGCAACATGATAGATTTGCATTGAAGGAATAATAATTAAAATTTCTTCATCCTTAGATATCTGGAATGCCCAAAGAAGAGCTTGTGAAATTTCATACTTCTAGTCCCCGTCTCCAAAGACTTTGATTCAGTTGTGTAGAGTGGAGCACAAGAGTCACACTTGAAGTAAACACATTGACAGTTTGGATGCATGTGTTTCCTAGATGGAAGATCAAGGAGTTTATGGTATAAGATATGCAGAACTAGAGTTATCATTATAATCTGGCTCGCATTCACAAAGTTTTCTTCAATTTAATAAGAAGCCAAATCTTTGAGTCATGAGTGATAATTCAGTGGATTGTAACCATAATTGGGCAAAATATTTTACTCCTCGAAGCCAAACTAAGAGGTATCTGAGAGCAAACAGCTATGGGATATTGACTTTATCAGGCTAGGTCACATGCATGGTTTTGGGGGAGGGGTTGCAGGCATGCTCAATGATATTTCACAGTGAAGTGTGTCACTCTCAGAAGCTTTCTTGGAGATTTRTGACCCTGGGAGGGTTAGCTAGTTCAGATACTTACCAAGGGTCCAGAATGCGTGTTTAAACCTTTGCAACTTTATACCTCAGTGCTCTTTGGGAAGACTGAAACTCCCATAGCTTCATGGGCAGAGTGAGGAGGCAAGCTTTGAAGATCTTCATTACCAGTCACAATGCCTCAGACTATGCCACTGTCTTCCACCAAGTTTATAAGAATAAGGCCTATCTGAGAACCTGGAGTTTGATCTGCAACCTGACAGGTGGTTGGACTGAGAGAATGTCCCCGTGTACATGTGACTTACTAGAGAACATGGGACAATCCAGTTGGCTGCTGGAGTGGAAGACATACCATTTTCAGAATAAATACTGTTATTTTTCTCTATGCCACGTGGCCTGTTGATTCACAACTGAGTATGTTTTGTTGAGGATCTGCTATGTTTTAGGCAACATTTGGGGAGCATGCCTGCATGATAAATGAGACAGTTTCTGGGAACTGAAAATCAGTCCTTGGTAAAAGCATAAAACACTCTTACTTGCTGAGACAGATCTTCATGCATTTTGCTTATATTTTTAAGTCAATCCATCCCAGTATTTATCAAGTACCAGAGAATTCTGCAGAATCCTTGTTGGATTATCTATGTATAAGCAATTTAGAGAGGAAAAGCATTAGAACTAGAGGAGTGCTATATTCAGATAACAAATTTAGAAATTTTATTCTTGCTATTAAATGCAGAATGAAGAAGTGGTACAGGGAATAGAAGTCCAATGAGGACTTGAGGTAAATATATGACCCTGGAAAGATTATGAAAGGACCAAGGAGGTGGAATCTATAGGTCTCAATATCTGAGTAAATGCTGGGACAGAGGGAGAAGAAAAGGAGGAAGAAATTGAAGATTTTCCTCAAATGAGTAGGCTTGGATAACTGAGTGTACTGCTCACAAAGTGAGATTCCCACAGAGATCAATCTGAGGACCAAAGGGTAGTTTAGCATTTGGCCACAAAGAGCCTGCACTCTTGACCTCTAGTAAACACAATGATTTTCGGATCCCATGACAGGTAATCATTGTTTCTTCTAGCAAAATGCCTGTGTCTCTGACACTAAATGAGCCATGCTGTGGAAGGTTTATTGATTGCTATAATTTGATGCCTGGAGACAACCTCCTGTTTGGTCTCTGAGGTGGGGGGAAGGCACTTGAAGACCTGAGAAAGAACAGATGACTTCATTTGTATGGTTTAATCAGTATGGAAACCGCAAGCTGGTGGTGTGGCATTCACTGCCAGCCTGGAAGAAGTCTTGACATAGTCAGGCAACTTGATGACTGTACCCTTCTAAGATAAGCCCACTTATTCACTTCCCTTGTTTACTTATTTCTAATGCAACTACCATTGATATTTGAGAATTGGAGGATTTTGATGAAGGGAAAAATAATCCTAAAAACATGAGATCCAATCACAGAAAATGACCCACAGAGACCAGTTGTACAAGGAACATATTCAAGCCAATAGTGAATGCCTAAGTAAGATTGACCACCTATCCATCAGAGGATACAAAGGAAACTCAGGCATTCCACTTAGATTCATAAAAATTGTTGTAGGCCTTAGTTTATCAGCTATTGATTTTGATCCCTGCCCAGGTCTAGTGTCTGTAATGCTTCACTTACTTGCTTGGAATACACATCTCATTTATCATTGAGAACAAYAGCATTAAACCTTTGATGTTCAAGAATTTGGGGAGCCCAGTCAACCTTTGTGGTTTTTTTTTAGGGTAGCAATCATATCTAGTCAAATCTGAATCCCTGGGTCTAATTGAGAATAACTGACTGGAGCTTTGTATAGACTTACTCCAACGACTCTCTAAATACTAGCAAACAAGGTCTAGAGTAATCCAGTAATACTGTTCCAGAAGGGCAAGTGCACATAGGTGCACATAGGTGTGCATTTGTGTATGGATGAACTTGTGTGCATGTATATGTGTGGAGGCCAAAAGTCAACCCCAGCTGCTGTTTCTCAGAAAGTGTCCATCCTATGTTTGAGAGGGGAATCTAATGGGTCTGAAGCTTGCCACGTAGGCTTGGCTGGCTGAACAGCAAGCCCCAGGGACCCACCTGTGGCGGTCTCCCCATTGCTAAGAGGAGTGCACAACACCACACTTGGCTGTTTTGTTTTGTTTTGTTTCTCTTCAGTGTAGATTCTGGTGATCAAACTCATATTTTCACAATTGCCATACAAATACTTTTGCCAACTTAACTATCTCCCTAGCCCCTACTAGTCTTTTTAAGAAACATTTATTTAATTATGTATTGAGTTAATTGACTGATGTGGGGTTGTTTAATCTCATAGTCTTCCTGTCTTAATTCAGCCATTCATGAGCAACTTCACTGGATCATCATGCTTCCTTTCTAGTGTGTGTAAGTTTTAAAAGTCCTAGATGACATGAGAAAACTAAAACTTTACACTCAGTTGTTAAGCCTTAGGTTTCTACCAGATGTTCTTTGTCAAAAAGAATCAATTCTCCTCTTATTATAGGCAGGCTCCAAAGAATACTTCCCTGTGAGAAAGAAGGGTTTGATTCCAGGAACCAGTCAGGAAGGCATCCCATCCCTTCCATCCAGATAAAGTCAGACACATATTTGTAAGATGGACACGTGGAGACCAAGCTTTTGACAGTGTTAAGTAGGGTCACAGACCTATCTCATCAGGCTATTACCCCAGTAATTGAACTTTTCTTCTCATTCAATTCCTATTACTGGACATACGGATAGCTTTATTTGTCTTTGAGGATATGGAACACATCTTGTTTGCCCAGAGGTGAAAGCCCATCTGTTCACCAATGGGAATGGCCCTCCCTGTAATTGGGCCTCTGATAACTAGTCTGGGAAGCCACCAAAAAGTATGGGAACTCAATTAGACAGTTCTCTGGCTGCCATAACATTCAGTATGTTTTCAAAGATAGTTTTAAGAAATGGACCCTCATTTCCATCAAAATTTCACTCTCTGCATCAAGGCTACCATTTGCAAAGGAAAACCAAATCAAAATCTATTCACATATCCCAGCAATGCATTTTGAAAAGTTTATTTCACAGAGCATCAATTCTATGGGAGGTTAATAAGTATTAACAACAACAACCAAAGGACTGTATCTTCAACTCATTTGGGTTGCCTTGGGACAGAAGTCAAACCATTTGACTTTTGCAGGARCTCCRAGCTTTTGGCATGTCGATGCACAAAGCACTTTAATGGGGTGAGAAATACCAGCTGCCAACTTAAGTAGCTGCACATGTTCAGAGCTGTAAGTATAGGAATGGCATCTCATGAAGCTGAGGGTGACTGTTTCCTCCAGGTCCTCATCCTATTCATTGTCTACTTCCTTTACTCTGACCAGGTCCTACTAAGGCACACTGTGAATAATTTTCAAGTTTAGAGCATAATAATACAATAAACTTCCCCCCACATTATTAGGAACTTGTATGTGAATATTTGCATTTGGATACAACTGGCCAGGAGATTGTCTTGAGAAAAGGATTTCTAGGAAGAACTTTTTTGTTTCCTTATTAAATCAATACTATTGAGTGTTACAATACTATATGGTAAAAGTAATGACAGAGTATTGGGATATGAAAGTGAAGTGATCTCTTTCTTTCAACCAGATCAAATAAATCAAGGATACAATCTAGTACATGCTGTGCTGGAAGGTGCATTTAATATGGGGTACAGTGGGGTTGGAATAGTTTGAGGAAAGATCTTGAGGTGTCTGTAGCAGAGCTGATTAGGAAACCTCAGTATGGGATAAAGTTGCAGCAAGGCCTGGCCTGTGAAAGGAAGATAAACCTTCCAGGCACAGGGAACAGCACTTGTGTGCTTTATGCAAGAAGGTGTGAGATCCACATGCCTGAGCACCTACACAGTATTGATCATGACTCCGGAGACAGCCAGAAGATAAAAACATAAGCGTCCCTGAGACCATTATTAAACAGATCACGATTGAGGTTCAAAATAAAGGGGAACAGAGGATGTGAATTCTATCAAGGTAGTACATGTTTGTCAATACCCTTCACAGACCAATAAGCACCCATTGGATACAAGAGACCTACAGTAAGATATCACTAGAGCTGGCTTCAAGATTGCCTGATGAATCCCGATCTCCTTCAAACATGTTAGCTCCACGGGGCAGCAACTGTGTCCATTTCACCTACCATTTTATGTATAGAAGCTAATTCAGAATTTTATGGATTTTTAGGGGCTTAATAATTTAAATTTTTTGTTTTAAAACATGGTCTCATGTAGATCAGACTTTCCTTTAACTCACTGTATAGCTGAAAATGCTTTTAACTCTTAATCTTCTTTTCTCTACTTCCTGATAGATAATAAACACTACTTGAATAGTAGACTTGTTAACTAGTCACTGACATGCACTGTGCTTGTGAAACAGACCTCAAATTCAATCATAAAACAGTTGGTTACCCCTATAAGAGCCAGGCTACTGTTACCACGAGAGGCACATTTTGTCTGCCATATTAATATTATGGTTCATAGAGGTCATAGCTTAATAAAACCATTAATTAATTTACTGCCTCAGAAGCCTACATGGCACCATCGAGCACTATGAAAACTAACTGGCAAAGCAGAATCTTTCAGTTGAGCACCAATTTCATTTCTCTAAATTTTGTATCCAAAGTGTAAGGAGTCTTCAGAATTAGGGTCTTATCAGCTAGTCCTTGAGGGCAACCAAGAAAAGACAGGAGCCTGTATTGTTCTCAAGTGTCTCTATAATCAACAATTCCTCCAGAGCTATTCCATATCTGGCACTAAGGTTTCTTGTTTTGTGTTTTCTTGTGACTCGTTACTTTTAAGACTGGCATTGTCTAGTCTTGTAGAGGATCTGCCTTTGAACTCTCTGTTCTGTTATTTTATTTATATTTTTTACTGAACAGTGGGTTTTCAAGAGTCTATATATACCCTGTTAATTTGAATTAACTCCCCTGCCCCATCACACATACCCTTTACACAATGCCCCATTCTTCTCCCTACTTGAATTTTCACAGATATTTCTGAAGATTGTGGAGACTAACCATGGGTAAGGTACTAGGTTTATCATTGATGATAAATGATGAACAAACCATGGCTTTCTGCCATGATGAGGCTTAAAATCCAGAGGAAAGAGACATAGTTCGCTAAGCAGTTATAAAACAGCATGATAAATTCTCTCATAGAGCATCTTCAAATGTTATAGGAAGTTTCTCCGAGTCAATGAAGCAAACACTATCAATGCACACCACCCATGTCACACTGGATTTTTTTAGTATGTGCTGACACACCTGCCCCTACATTCTTTCTCCTTTAATGCTCAGTACCTGTATCTTAACGGGAGGACTCACCTAAGGTTGCCAAGACAGCTTCAGTGCATGGGTTGACCGGAAATGCTTGGAGCAGCCCTTTATCAGTGACTGACAGACCAGGGTCTCAAGTGTCCAATCCTAAATTAGAACTGGTGGCTCATACCTATAATCCTAACACTTGAGTGGCTGAGCCAGGAGGATTGTGGTAAGTTTATGTCCATCCTGAGCTACAGAGTAAGATCATGTTTTGTTCTCCTCTCCACAAAACTTCAGTTCCAAGGGTTGAGTTCACAGTTTTCAGGCATACCTGAGAGACGGAGTCAAAATTCCTTTCATGGGACACTACAATTGGGATATAAAGTAAATTAATTAATTAATTAATTAAAATAACAACGACCCTCAAAAATAGAAAAAAGGTTGCCTGTGTCCTCTTCTGCTCTGACCTAGTTCCCTGTTCTCAAGTAAGTTATTTCCAGAAACACCTATACACGTTTATCATTTTCTTGGGCTGTTTTCTGGAGGACACCAACACAAGACAGGCACCTCACCAAGTTCAGTATTCAGGAAAGACTCCTCAGAAGATACACTTTGACAGATGATCAGTTACTTGGGTGCATTGAGGTGGGGGAAATTAGAGTCTTTTAGAGACAGTGTGCTGATTCTCTGGTATTCCTTTGGAGAGACCACAGTTGGGTACACTCGACCTCCAACTTCTGTCTTATCTTTCCATTTTTGGCAAATTTTATGTTGATCCCACATTTCTTTTAGGCTGTATCTTAGTGCCACAAAATCCATATTGCTTCATGATCAGCATTTATCAAGATTAAAGAAAAACAAACTCCATTTATTTTTCCTTTATGGACAGATTCAAGGCCCTCATCCATGTGAATAATGAGATGGCAAGAAGGGGAATGGACAGCCAGTATGCTCAGTGACATAAATTACCCTTGATAGGGAAGGCTCATGCCCATCACTGCTGATGTGGGCATGTCATCAAATTAATAGCTGAATGCTAAGGACCATTACACTTAGCACTTTTCGCCATACCATTTTATATAATAATGCCCAAGAATAATGTATAATTAACTCTGTGGCTGACTGACAAGGCCAAATGCAGGGTAATCAATCATATTGTATAAACACATGTCCCTGGGCACATGTGGGAGACAAAGGGTGACTTGAAATGTTTTGGCACTTTCCACCTAGATCATGGCTCTGAGCTCTTGTGAGGCCAGCAGTCACAGAGACTCTTATCTGTAGATCTAAGCTGCCTATAACATCTTGGTATCCAGTCTTCCTTGCTGTTTATCTTGATCTTGTACTTATGCTCTTTGTGGGGGTGACAAGGAAGAGATCCCCAGTTCCTGTTTGTCTTGAGCCGCTTTCTCTGTAGGTTTTCACAATTCATAAGCTTTTCCTTCAGCCACTGGCCCCTGCTGTCACTTACTATTCTTTCTGCAGATTGCTTTGAGCATTAGCCGTTTATAATCTCTGTGACAGCTTCCGCTCCTCTGACTATGTATTATTCTTCTCTTGTAGCTGATAAGGAATGATAAATGCCTCTTAATGATTTTCACCATGAGCAAGGGTAGATGAGACTGATTCAGACCTTTCCTCTTATGGGCTGTTTGGTAAAAATTTATAGTAGCCTAGAAGGATCGTCTGCTCTGCCCAGGAGAGCTATTTATATCTTCAGAATCTTCCAAGTTCTATGTGGTCACAAGGAATATCAAGACAATGGCTACAGTTCATTTGAGACAGATTTTGTTAGAGACTCTTCTGTGAGGCCGTTATGCAATATTCTCACATATCAGGCCCCCTGTTTAGGAATGTGTGTGTGCATATGTATATACATGTATGTGTGCAAATGCATTTGTATGTCTGTATGTGAGTGTGTATACATGTGTGTACACATGTGAATGCATGTGTGTGTGAGTTTGAATGTCAATGTATGAATGTGTCTGTGCATGTGTATTATACAAATGTGCATGCATGTGTGTAATGCATTTGTATGTCTGTGTATAAGTGTGTATCCATCATGGAAGAGAAACCAAGTCCTCAGAGCTGTGACAGTGGCTGCACATCTCTCTCTCTCTCTCTCTCTCTCTCTCTCTCTCTCTCTCTCTCTCTCCCCCTCGGCATCAGAACTAGGTTTAGCTACAGTGTAAAATACCTTGTAAAAGTATTGCCACCCTCTTCTTCCACACACTTCTTCCTACCTATTCTCTTACCTTCTGCCCTGAAGATCCTGCCAATTAAGGACACCCTTTCCTCAATAATAAATGAGCTATCCACCTCCTCGATTCAGAGTCCAAGTCAGACATTATCTGTCAATCAGAATTGTAGTAAAAGATAAGGCAGCAAATAAGGATACATGCATGCCACAGACATGCTGCTAGTAGGATGGGTGCTGGGAGGGAGAGAGCCACCTGCATGGTATCACCTTATACACGGTGCAGGCCTGTAAGGATGGAGACTAAGCCTCTCTTGTAAATCAGATCATTTTAGCTTTGTACTACTCTTGGATTGATTTCATCCTTGTTCTCTCTGATGGTTTAGTAGTTTGACTTTCCATGTCCAGCCTTGTTATAGCAGGGTCACAAAGTACCAGCTGAGTCAACACTTGGGTCATCTGGGTTGCTATGGAAATGAAACACCTGAGGCTGCTAATTAGCAAGTCTAGGTCCCACAGTTCAGCATCTTTCTCTCATTCTTAAATCCTTCCTCCTAGTGACAGGTTAGTCACCTTGGGTGTTCTTTACGCAAGATGGCAGCTTTCTTTTTAATTGCCTTTCCAAGACTATCAAGAACGTGTAATGGAACATCAAGAAACTACTTTGTTTACAAAATTGTCCTGCTGACTCTCTTCCTCTAGCCTCCTGCCTCCTTTTTTTCAAAGCCATGCATTTTCTATACTAAGTCCTTCTAGTTTTATATATTACTAAAGCCAGATAATTAGGAAGCAAATACCAAGGCGATGTAAGACCATCAGACTCCACATCTCAGTTGCCTCAGTGTAAGTTCCTAAAAAGCTTAGAGATCTTCCTGCCTTCCAGTTCTGTCTTTAACTAGAAGCATAGCTTTAAAAAAAGTTTTGATATATGGGCTTCCTAAATAGACCAAGCTGGCCTTGAACTCAAAATTCTCCTATTTAAACCCCAAATACTGGATTATAAGTCATATACCATCCTGCCTAGCTAAGTGTTACTACTTTTAGGGTGTTCTCGGGGTCTGGGTGAGATGGCTTATTTCTATATTTATAGCTCTTGGAAGCCTGAGGTAGGAGGATCATGAGTTTGAGGCCACCCAGACTACACAGTGAATTCCAGACCAGTCCAGGCTACAGAAAGGGGGGAAATGTTCTCTAGCTCAGTGATCTATGGAAGGGAGAAGATTGAAAAGCATGGGCCTTTCATAATGTTGTGCATATTTGCAAAATCACCTCTATGGGCTGAGATGTGCTCTGAGTATTGCTTTGATTGCTTTGACATGTTACTCACAAAGGAATTTGTAAGTAACCCTGGGTAGCTGCACTGGGAGAATATATTATAATTTGGAATGGAACCTTGTTCAGCTGAAAGATTTGAGAACACAATCATTGCTCAACAGATTAGCACTTTCCTCTGGGTCTCTCTTGTCATGGACAAATCATTGGCTTGGCAGTTTCTTTGTAACCCAGTGAATTGAGGTTCTGAGTCACCATTCTGGGAAATGTTTCCTAAAGGTCCAAACATCATCACAACCAAAGGCAGTAAGATTTATCTTTAACTAGAAATCTAACTACGAGCAAATCTTCTATGGATAACTAAAGAAAACCAATTTCAGGTGTTAAAGAGACACCTGCACCCATATGTATTTTTATTTATACATAAATATATGTATTTATTACAGCACGGCTTACAGTCAGCAAGATATGGAAGCAACCTAGGAGTCCATCAAAGATAAATGATAAATAAAACACACTATGCACTGTTCTGGGTTAGATCCTAGGTGTATCCTCCTGCCAAAGATGATGTGTTGAAGGCTTGATACTCAGATGCTTGTGTTTTCGGGAGTCCGTAGGTGAGACCCAGTTGAAGGAGGGGAGTTACAGAGGGCTTGCTTCTGAAGGGGATGTTAGGACCCCAGCTCCTTCCTCTTTTTCTGTCCTTCCTTTGCTTCCTGGGTGGCTCGTAACGAGCCATTCCATACCCCTTCCTGTACGCTTCTGCTGCAATGCCTTGATACCAGCCAAGCAACCATGGATGGAAGCCATGAATCCAATCAATCTTCCCTGCCCGTATGCTCATTTTCTGAGGTCTTTTGCCATGATGTCATCAAAGATACCGATTCCAGGTGAAAAAAAAAGGAACCCTACAACAAATTTTTACTTATTCTCAGTTTGTAAATGACAACACTCCAGGTGTTCCTCTTGTTAACAGTTACTTATACTCAGAATATTCTTTTTTTTCTTGATGCAATAATATTGCGAATAGAGTTTGAATCTGCAGCTTATTATACAAGCTCAGGCCACTTGAAATATGCTCAAAGTTCTCAGTGCTGTAATCCATATTCACAGAAACATGATGTTACAGCAGTACTACTAGCTAAACAAAACACAATCTTGAAATGACATGTTTATTCTGTCCAATTGACGATTCTTAGAATTGATGTAGCTTCTAAACTTTGAAAGAGTTTATTGTTAATTTGGTGGGCCATATTCTGATTCCTACAGTCTTTCCTCCCCATCTTCCAGCATGAGCCCACAGAAATTGAAAGACCAAGCTCAGCGAGTGCACAGGTCTGTCTCAGGTCCTCTACATATATGTTACAGCTATTATCTTGATGTTTCTGTGGGACTCCTAACAGTGGGAGCTGGTGTTTCTCTGAGTCTTTGGCTGGCTCTTGAGATTCTTTCCCTCTTATTGGGCTGCCTTGTCCAGCCTTTATAGGAGTGTTTTTGCCTTGTCTTGTGGCATCTTGCTTTTGTCTCTTGGAGGCCTGTTCTTTTCTGAAGAAGAAATGGAGAGAGAGTGGATCTGGAGGAGAGGGAATGTGGAGAGTGCTGAGAGAGGAAATTGTGGTTGGGATGTATTGTATGAAAGAAGAAATTGTTATCAGTAAAAGTTAAAATTTTAATAAGGAAACATTTTTCTGTCTTTTAACACATTAGGAATTCCAACAACTAAAACCCCTTCACCAAAGAACAGTAAATTAATATAGGATGAATTATGAAAGAAGAAATGGTCTATAAAGGACCTCTTGAAACCTTAAGGATTGTGAAGGTGGAATTGGTTTTCATCGATTGTAGTTTTTCTACTTGGAGAGCAGTTTGAGTTGTACTGGCCTCTCAGGCGCTGCTAAGGCATTAGCTATACATCGTTTACTGGACAGTTGGAGCTTCCACGCGTCTGTCCCACTCACAGCTCCCTTTCACAGGGCTCTCTGTTTGAAAGTTGCCATTAGCATCTCATACCCATGCTTCCTTGAGAACAGATAAAAGGACATGGCATGGCTACGTTTGCCCACACAAGACCTCCATCAGATCAAGCCTATCAGAATCTCAGCATGTATAGAAGTCGGGGCTTCTGAGGCCCCACTTTGAGTAGAGAATCTATTGGCAGTTGATGGCTACTGAGGGAGAGAGAGTAAATTTTCTTTTCCTTTGCAGGTGCTGTCCGTGGTAGGTTGCACATGCTGTAATGGCTAAGCCCATAGCCATGCACATATGGTCAGCACTAATTGGATTTAAGAATGATTAATAATAATAATAATAATAATAATAATAATAATAATAACAATAACAATAGCTATTATTTTTTCAGCCTCATGAACTTGAAATGGTGATAGGCTAGAAGCTCCTGGGAAAAGTTATAGAGAAGTACTAGGTAGTGCATATGATCAAAATACATTGCATACATGTATGGAAATTTCAAGGAATAAATACATATTGTATTTTATTAGAAAATAAGTTAACAATTTAAATTATGAGAACCAAGCTGAAGGTTGGCCAAGAGACTATGGAGTGACTTCGTATATAACATCAGTTATCATAGATAATAGAGGGTATCTGGGAAAATCAGAAATTGATGCAGAAGAAACAGACTAACCAGAGGGCACAGAGACAGTATCCAAATTAACAAAATCAGAATTTGGGTCATCTTGAGCTTGAGACGTTTATGGGAAAAAAAATCACCTAGGGAAAAAGATGAAGATGGGGATTTTGCCACACTGCCTGGGTTCCAGGAACAGTTGAATAGGTCAAGTATTAGTGGAACTTAAGTACTTAAGACTGTGAACCACTGGATCACCTGGTGAATCTCCGAAGCAAGCAGGAAGGACTCACAATCATTCTCCTGTTTTGCTATTACGCTAACTCAGCTAGTTACCCGGTGCTCATTAGTTCCCACTATTATAACTACTATATCTGTTTGGTATTTTTTTTACTTTATTTGTGTATAAATTCATCACAATCTCAACTAAAATGGCAGATCTGCTGTGGAAATCAGAAAAAAAGGTAGCCCAAATTCATTGGAATCAAAAATAACAGAGCCAAGATAATCCCCAAGAAGAGGCCCCAGCAGCAGATCTAGCAAGTGATGGACAGAGCACAGTATCTTTCTTATCCCATCTTCATGTCAGGTCTCTAGGCTCAGGTTTCCGATGGGCAGAATTGAGATAGTGTCACTGCTGGCCCTTCTAACACCTCACTACTGTTGGATCAGTCAAGTAAAATCTTCACAGCTTTGAATTCATCAGAACTAAAATGCAAGGGATGAAGGAGCAGAGAGAGCATAAAAGAGAAAGGAGAGAGGGAGTCTAAAAGATTAGCCCTTACCACAAAGCCTTTGATGAGCTACATCAATAAATAATTAGCCTGGCCAACTTCTGTAAGGCTTTGGCGAATCGTTTGGGCCTACCAGGCATAGGGAGGGCTCCTGAGATGCTGCCAACACACCCAGCTGTAACACAGGCCAGAGATGACAAGGTATTTAACACATCCTGTTCTCATAGGAACTGGCCACTATTCATAGACGTGCCCTAAAGATTCTGGTATTCTTTGATTTATTAAGTGGCAACCATGCTTTGCCTGAAGTTGATCATGAAAATTTCAATATCTTAGACTCAGTCAAAATATGTGATTCATTTTCATTCTGAATTTCTAATTTAAAAAATAAGGGAATTAAAAGTGTGTGAGACAAACCACTTAGGCCAACATCACAAAAGAGGAGCATTTTTTCCTCTCTGAGCTCCAACACATCTTACGGACCTATCCAGTAACGTCTTTTGTGGGTCATTTATAATCACCCCAGTGCTGCCACATTTCTCGTCTCATTTTGACGAGACAACAATTCTGTCTGAACTGTCCAGGTACATGGGTAGAAGCATTTGCTTTCCGTGAAGAAGCTAAAGCCCAGTGAGGCAAAGCCACTGTTTGCAAAACTCCAGCTCTTCTTGAATGTTTTCTGATTTGTTGCTCTTTTGTTTATTTATTTTTCTATTGATGTGAATGAGTTCCTCTCTTAGGAAGTGAACACTTAAGCGAGAAGTGGCTGGCGAATGCTTGCTCCTGTTCCACAGGTCACTTCATTCAGTTTATCCATCCCTTTGCCATACATTCCTTTACTTTGCTGTATTTCTGTCTGCTTACATTGCCATACTCTTGGTGTCATACCTGGGAAGTCATTGCCGAAACCAATGTCATGTCCTGTTTTCTTCCCAGAGTGTATGGTTTCAGGTGTCATGTTTAAGTCCTTGATCCAAAACTTGGCTTCTGTTCTTGCATAAAATAAGGGTCCAGCTTCATTCTTCGACACCGAGGCATAAGCTCTCATAAGTATGATGTGCTCACAACAGTGACTGACATGTAGTAACTGTTTTATGCTTTGAAAAAACTTTTTATTGGTTATTTGTGAATTTTACATCACATACCCAATCCCGCTCATCTCCCCATCCCTTCATAATTACCCTCTGCTCTTGCAACCCACTTCCAAAAGGAAAAAAATCTCATTGAGAAAGCTTTAGTGTGTCGCAGTGTGTCAAACTGTGTACCCTTTTGTCCAAACACCATTACTTGCAAATGCTCATTGCAAGGTGCCCATTGGTCTTCTTGGAGGCCTTGGCCTCCTGCTACACTATCCATACCGGATCCTCACCAGGACTCCTCTTGGATATCCTGTTGCTCTGAGCTGTCCCACCCCAACATCCATCCCATCCATTAACTGCCGGAGCATGTGACGGGCCAGTCCTGCATGAGCTCCACGGCGCTGTGCAACAAAAGGATATCCATTCTATATTTTTTTAATCATGAAAATTTTGTGATTTGTGCAGTATTAATGAAATTGATGACATTCTAGAAGGACTGAGTTTGGATCCCTGACATACTGAATAGATTTATTGATGCCATGTCTAGACCATTGGAATTGTTAGCTTTGTCAAAACCTGGATTCACTTGAGAACTAGACTTCTGGGCATGCCTGTGGGGATTGTTATGATTGTATTAACCGGGATGGGGAGACCCACTTCTACAGTCCCTGCCTGGGGTCCTGGTCTGTTCACGTGAAGAAAGGGACCCAGACAGCAGCATGTATCCTCTGCACTCTATTTCCTGATGGTGGATGTGATGTAACTGATTGCTTCAAATAGTTCCCCCCTAGGACTTCCTGCCTTGAACTATGAGCCAGAAGAAACTTTTACCCCCTTAAGTTGCTTTTCTCATAGTATTTTATCATAGCAACAGGAAAAGAAACTAATCCAATCATCAATTTCCCTGCTGTAAGAAGAATATCGACCGATGAGACCATCTGCAAAAGCTTACGGTTTCACATTCTAGCCCCAAGTCCTTTGGGAGCTGTGAGAACATTCCAGCTTGCAGATGGTTTTGCAAAGCTGAGCTCTCCCAGCTGTGTCAAGGCCTCCTCACAGAGTCACACTAAGGCATCTCACCGCTCTCAGTTTTTTTTTTTCCTGAGGAGGGTTGATTTGTTTGCTTTTTACCAAGATGTACTTCTTTCTCAGCTGCATCAGAGCACTGAGGCAGAGAGTGATGGACTACTTTATCTGTATGCCTCAGTGCCTTTGACCCTTTGAGACCCCTTCTGAGTGTGATTAAGAAAATCCACAACTGCCACAAATAAGAGAAGCTTGCTCCCTTAAGAAGCAGGGCTGAGCCGGGTGATGGCAATGCACACTTTTGATTGTAACACTCAGGAGGCAGAGGCTCGTGGATTTCTGAGTTCAAGGCCAGCCTGGTTTACAGAGTGAGTTCCAGRACAGCCAGGGCTACTCAGAGAAACCCCACCTCAAAAAAACCAAACCAAATAAACAAACAGGGTCCCACGAAAGTTTGAGGCTGTGTGCCTGCTCCTGGAAATCCTCACAGGAGGTCTCTCAAGCTCCACTCATCCTGTGAGGCATCAGTGGTTCTCACTTTCTTCACTAGCTAGAGAGCTCTTTGTAGACATTTGGGATGTTGTGATTAGCAGATGAAGGAGGGGAACGTAACCTAAGTATGATGGGGAASCAGAGTAACATGTTTGYTAAAAGTTTGTTTGAAACTGCACAAAAGGGGACTCCGGTTCTCTTTGCCTGTGCAAGGCAAGGTTTAAAAGCCCATCTCCCTTTTCTTTCTCTCATCTGCATCTGTCTTCTGTGCCTGTTGATAAAGGCAAAGAGCAGATCTC
>BDUI01001723.1:4895-16905 GCA_002335545.1 Apodemus speciosus | reverse complement strand
TACTTAAAGAAAGAATAAAGCACACAGAAAGCATGAGTGTTTCTAATAGTTATGTATAGAATTCAGATGATTTCTAAATGTTCTTATTTTATTAGCATTATTAATTATTAATAATTATAGGTTTTATTATTATATTTTCATGCTCATAATATGTTTCAACCATAAAGTCTAAGTAAAAGAAACTGAGGGCCTGGGAAAAGGACCGAGCCAATAAAGTGCTTGTCTGTCGTGCAAGCCTGAAGACCCAAGTTTGATCCCCAGCGCTAGGTGCGACAATGTGTATTTATAATCCCACTACAGGTGAGACTGAGACAGGAGGATTCCTGGGGCAAGTCAAACCAGATTGGCAATCCCCAAGTTCAGCTAAAGATCCTCCCTCAATCAAGGTAGAAAGTGAAAGGAAGACACCCAGTGTTGATCTCTGGGCTCCATACATGCATGCATACCCCCAATCATATCTATGTAAAATATACATAAACATGTATACTCACAAACAAACACAGGATGTTGCACACAAAGAACTAGAATCCTTATCACTACAATATTTAGTGACCTCTGCAGAGCTCATGTGGTGTCCACTCCTCAAACTCACCTGCCAGCCCCACCGCCCAACTCCTGCTTACCCCTCAGCTCTTGGTCGCTGTTATAGGCCATCTCATTCTGCTCTCTGGTCTGTTTCTAGAACATGAGTATTATGCTCTTTATTCTACACATAACCATCAGCACAACGCTGCCGTGGGTACCACGCTGACAGCAGTCGCAGGRTTAACAGGARACAAGACGTTRTGAGGGGCACCGGGCAATCAGACATCACTGCTTCCAATGGTTTTTGTTTCGTTTAGTTTTGTTTTGCTTTGCTTACCTCCTCCCACCTCATTTGCTGAATCTATATGTTAGTCAATAATCTGTCACRATAACAAAAGTACCTGAGATAATCAACTAAATTAAGAGGAAAGATTTGTTTGGGCTTACAGTTTTGGAATCTAGAGTACATGGTCAATAGGCCCATAGCRTTTGAGCCCAGGGCCAAAGCAGAATAGCCTGGTGACAGCATATGACCAAGGAGACCTGCTCATCTCAAGGTACCTGGGAAGCAAGGGAAAAAAGGGGGCTGAGGTTTTGTGCTTGTTCAAATGAAAAATATCTCCTGTAGGCTCCCATATTTAAATATTTGGTCCCTGGTTGGTGACACTATTTGGGAAGGTTGTGGATGTTTTAGAAAGTGGAGTCTTGTCAGAGGAAGTGTGTCACTGGAGGAAGGCTTTAATGGTGTATAGTCTTGTCACAGTTCCAGTTTGCTTAGTGTCTTGTGATCTCTCAGCTCCCTGTTCCAACAGCCATGCCTGTCTGCTGCCACATCTCTCCTCCATTAGAGAGTCTCCCTCTGGAACTATGAGCCAAGAGAAAGTCTTTCACAAGTCACTTTTGGTCATGCTATTTCATCAAAGCCAAAAATAAAAATAAAAAATCACTAATACAGATCCAACAATCTACTTTCAGAGCACACATTAATCACCTAACTTTCTCCTCTGCCTCATCTACTGAAAGTCCCACCATGTTCTAATCGTGACACCGGATGGAGACCAAGCTTGGGYCTTCAATGCATGGGTCTCTGAAGAACATTCAAGAGCTACTGTAGAGCAGTTCATCCTCTGCCTTTTGGTGGCAACTGTCCAAATTGTTTTCAGTCCTCACCCCYGAGTCTCCGGTTATCAACTAGTGTCTTCCTTATTGTTTCAGCAAAGCACTTCCCTTTGTCCTCACCTCTTCCTTTCTGGTGTGTGCTGATGCATTCTTTCTTCACAGAAAGTATTATTACTGTTTTCTAAGCAAAAGGATTATCTAACAAATCCTCCATGCTTAAGGTGAGCAAAGCTGAGAAATTCATTTTTTTCAAGATGCCTCAAACAGAAAAATAAGTCTTAGCAAAACAAGTGTTTTACAATCCCACCAACCTCACTTTTTATTAGTAAAGAAATGTTTTTAAAATATTGTAGGCATGGATTATCAGGTGTAAATTTGAGAAAACTGATGGTGACCATATTGTAAAAGATCTATTATTACTGTGAAGACCTATTATTACTCACTTTTATTCAAAGCAAGTAATTAGCATAGTTAATGGATCATAAAGGTCAGGAAATACAAGGGAGGCCCGGAGGCCAGCTGGGCGGCTACTGTAGTTACTGGTTAAGAAGTATAGAAGAGGAGAGGAGAGGAGAGGAGAGAGGGAAGGAAAGGGAAGGGAAGGGAAGGGAAGGGAGGAGAAGGGAGGAGAAGGGAAGGGGATGGAAAGAGAGGAGAAGAGGAGGGGGAAAAGGGGAGGGGAGGGAGGGAAGAAGAAACAGAGTCAAGCCATGTAGAGTAGACAGCACAGAGATGACCCATGTGACATGCGATGGTAGAAACAAATATTGGGAATGAATGGTGCCCATTTCCAGTTTGCAGTAACTACATGGATGTAGGTGAAATTTATTGTAACAAAAATTCAATAAGTATGCATCTAGGGGTAGGACACATGTCTTTCTACATGTGTGGGGTGCTCCACCTAATCCAGGAACAGGTCTGCAATTGAGCTTCTTGTGCAGACTGGACAGTANGAAATGTTTTTAAAATATTGTAGGCATGGATTATCAGGTGTAAATTTGAGAAAACTGATGGTGACCATATTGTAAAAGATCTATTATTACTGTGAAGACCTATTATTACTCACTTTTATTCAAAGCAAGTAATTAGCATAGTTAATGGATCATAAAGGTCAGGAAATACAAGGGAGGCCCGGAGGCCAGCTGGGCGGCTACTGTAGTTACTGGTTAAGAAGTATAGAAGAGGAGAGGAGAGGAGAGGAGAGAGGGAAGGAAAGGGAAGGGAAGGGAAGGGAAGGGAGGAGAAGGGAGGAGAAGGGAAGGGGATGGAAAGAGAGGAGAAGAGGAGGGGGAAAAGGGGAGGGGAGGGAGGGAAGAAGAAACAGAGTCAAGCCATGTAGAGTAGACAGCACAGAGATGACCCATGTGACATGCGATGGTAGAAACAAATATTGGGAATGAATGGTGCCCATTTCCAGTTTGCAGTAACTACATGGATGTAGGTGAAATTTATTGTAACAAAAATTCAATAAGTATGCATCTAGGGGTAGGACACATGTCTTTCTACATGTGTGGGGTGCTCCACCTAATCCAGGAACAGGTCTGCAATTGAGCTTCTTGTGCAGACTGGACAGTARGAATCTGAAGTCTAAGGGAAGGCAGAGATACCTTTAGGACACTGCTTTTGTAGAAGTAAAAGTCTTTCTTGTTCTCTTCATCTTTGTGGTGCTCCACTGGCTTAAAATGTGAATATGATGCTATTTTTAAAGACCATAGTCTAACATTAACTCTAAAAAAAATCAGAAACTTCCTCTTCACCTAGTTATATACCCAATCCGAGGGCTTGTTGCTGATTTAATCTAGTCACTGTAGGAATTGTTACCAGGACACCCAGAATCTCATCTTAACAGCAGTAGATGAATCTCTCTGGTTAGACATAGGCAGCCCCCGCTGAGTGATGGATGTGGAATATTGTTCACCATCATTCATCCATTTCTCCTGCAGGTACTATGAAAGCTTTCACTTTTTAATGTTTTCATTTGCTTTTGTTGGTATTGTACTTTTATCATCAAGAAAACAGAAAAAAATGAGAATAATATCATTCAATCAAAATCACTAACAGGCTACTGTTCTGGAAGCTACAAATTCTTGAACTCAGACACCTTCCCCAGCCGTAAACCAGAGCCAGTCTGTGAAATTTTTTTATCAAAACTGGGGAGAAAAAGGCATTTGAATCACAGCAGTAAAACTACCTTCATGACTCAGGCTATCATTCACTAGGTGGCCCTTCCAGAGAGTCATGCCTTTCTCCTCTGGGACCTACTGGTTTCTTCTGAGAACATGGATAAGTTGTCACAGTGACTGATGTGTCACAGGAATGYCTGGAGGTTGTGCCCAACATAGCCAAGGAAAAAGCTCTGGACACCAAAGGGATATTACATCATCACAGGAAGCTTTTGTTTCAGACCAAGCATCTCTCACATACTCTTGCTAATAAGGTTCTCATTGCCTGAAGCTGCTGGGATAAGAACCTTGGGGGAAAACAATCATCCTTTTGTCTTGCAGTGCATAGTGTGGGACTGGGACTCCAACGGCAAGCATGACTTTATTGGAGAGTTCACCTCCACCTTCAAGGAGATGAGAGGAGCCATGGAAGGGAAACAGGTAGGTGGTGTTGCCCCAGACATTGTCTAGGTGTCTAGGAATGTTAACAGCAAATCTTCCATATATGAATGAGTCTGGTGAAAAGGGAGGATGGTGGGATTTAATTCTAGAACCTTCCCAACCCAAAGACATTCTGTGACCCTGAAWTAGCAATTTCTCCATGGGGAAAGCAGAGTGGTTCAATGAGTGCAGGTCTAATTTCCTTTAGCTAGGCAATCTTGGAAAAGTGGCATTACTTTCCCAAGGGCCACAATTAAAGTCAACTCTAAATTATAAGCCATCACTCCTTGGATAATAAGGAACACGGCTAGAGGAACTGCTGCCCCRTTAAATGCACAGAGCCAGGCCCTATCGAGCTAAKWAGTCAATGCCAGCTCACCAATACCACCCTCTGCAATCCTAAAGTGTCTCGTAAAGTTGCATCTTGCCCTTCTCTATAAACAGAAATAGGCAAATCAATAAATATTGGAAACATTGCATCTTTGGGTTCCCAAGAGGCCATTAAAAGTAAGATTATAACATCTATCATAATTGAAGACCACCATGGCGAGATGCTTCCAGATAAACAGAGATAAATCTGTAATTCCCATTGAGGCCATGAAGTGCAGGCCACTGTACTTTCTGTATCTCTGAGATGCTRGTAAAATTGAGTTCCCCATCGAGCCCCTATGCTGAAACATATATTTGGTGGGAACAATTCTCTTCTKCAGTGATTTTACAGCATCCAGTGTGCTTGGCTCTAGATGTGCAATAAGYAATCCTGCCAATATTGTCTCTGTTCTCCTAAAGCTAACAGACTGATGGGAGTCAAAGTAAGATCTAAGCATGAATGAAGTAAACAAATTACAACCTGTGACAAAKGTTATTTAAAAAGGAAAGATAAGACTGCAAAGATGGCTCTTCTGATAAAGGTACCTGCGGCCAAGCATGGTGACCTGAGTTTGATCCCTGAGATCCCAAAAAATATAAAGAGTAAAACAACTCCTGTAAGTTGTCTTCTTACTTCTCCACATATGTATGGATCATTTACTCATGCACACAACACACACATACACACACACACACACACACACACACACATGTACACATGTACACACATGCACACACCACCCACACATGCACTCACAAATGCATGCATTCATGCATACACACAGACATGCATGCACTCACACATGCACACACATATACTCAGATAAATAAATGTAAGTTTCTAAAATGTAGGATAGAGACCAACTAATTACAAAGTGGGTTGCAGGTTATTAGCTGAAAAGGTCACATTTAACTTTAGACCCTTTAAGGTTGAAAGAAGGCAAGTCTGACAATGAGTAAGGGAAAAACATTTCAGGTAGAGAGAGCATCCTCAGGTATGGATGCAGGAAAGAGCTGGGTGTGCTGGAGTRCTTGGAAAGGGACCAGTATATTGGGTGCAGAGAGTGTAGGGGTGACCTTGCATGGGAAGCAATCAAAGACAGAACAATGGGCAGGAAGAACTGACTCTAATACAGTCCTCTGAATAGTATGAGAACACAATTGARCTRTGYTCTCCAATAATATGGTGGCCACCAGCCACATGTGACTATATTTTGATTAATTAAAATTAAATTAGGAAACACAATTATATCCATCTCWCAGTAAAATCAACTTCATTCCAAGTGCTCAGTAGYCTTAAGCAGCTGGTGGCTGTACTGGATGATGAGGACACAGAGTATCCCAACCACTGTAGAAAGCTTCTCTGGGTGATGCCGAAGAGGATCAAACTGATTCAGATTTGCTAAAAGACTGTGTCAGCAGGTTGGGCCAATAGCTCAGTTGATAAAGTACTTGCTGTACATGCATAGAAACCTGCGTTTGATCTCCAGAGCCCATGTTAAAAAGCCAGGCACGGTGGCATGCTGCTGCACTAGGGAGAGGAAGACAGGAGGGTAGCTGGGGATTATGGGCTGGCCAGCCTGGCCTATCTAGAAAGATCCATGTCAGTAAGTGTTCTAATCTCAAAAGATTAGGCTAGATTGCTCCTGAGGATCAATACCTGAGGGGGATCTATGGGCAGCATATACATGTACACATAYGTGTTCATGTAAAAGCACACACACATAAGTATGCACACATGTATATTCAGAAAATGCTTTGGCTACTTTGTAAGTATCATTTAAAGAGAGAAGAGGAAGAGGTAGGTCAGTCTGATAGGGGAGAGGATGGGAACCTTGAACCTGAGGACCCCAGTAACAGAGGGAAAGAGAAGACCCATCATTCAAGCTCCCTTTCCCTGCCTGTGTTATGATGCTAACAGTACATAGTGATTCCCTAACTAATCATTAATTCTTGACCACCCCCATAAGTAGCTTTAGTTTGAGATGATCAGGAGAAATTTTTACAATACCAAATAGAAGGGCCAGACCTTCCAAGACCTTCCTGGAAGGAGTCTTTGTGGTTGGAAGACCTGAATCTGGAGTGGGCCTGACTGTGTGAGGCTTAGAGTGACCAGGGAAGTGGTTCAGAGTCGCTGATGGAGCCTCCTGGGTAGTGAGACAGTAYTGTTTCTGTTGTTGAATAATGAGTTGCCCACTAACTTCCTGCCCCCAAACAACCATCATTCGTTGGCATTTTCTTGGTTGGCAATTCCATCTGGTTCACCCAGGATAGSTCCTCTCTGTCCATTATGGAGYAGAGGAGCTCTCACACTTTTGTGCCTAAGCAGCAGAGATGGCTAGCGCATCTCTGTGTGCATGATTTGTTAGTGGTGGTGATGGTAGAGGTGGTGATGGTGTTGGTGTTGGTAGTGTCTGTGGTGATCGTGGCAGTGGTGGTGTTTGTGGTCACGATGGTGGTGGTGRTTTTATCCTCCGATGTATAAATTTTTTTACAAGGTGGTAAAAATAAAACTTAGAAGCAGGAAAAGGCACCTTCAGAACACTGTTTTTTTTTTTCAGCTTCCATTTTCACCACAGGTTTAATGACCCAAAACAAGTCACACGACTAATACAGGGGCACCAAGGTCATTGGAGGCCATTGTGTTAGTCTAACTTGCCCATATCTGCCTCCAAAGCTGCTTCTTCAGGCATTTTTGATAGTCAGGAATAAACTTTTGTCTCCTGAGTAGAAGCCCGAGGTTCCAGYCCTTYAGGATCAGCAACAGAAATGTCCAGTGACTGTTGGKWTTTTGACTCACCGTTGCTTSTAGCTCATAAAATTGTCTGTAGTCTGGAAGAGATGAAAATTGTTTTAGCTAGCTCCCAGTTAATCCATCAGTTCTCAGTGGTTCCCAAGGCTTTTATCTTGTCCTTCAAAGAGTATCCTCTGGAATGAGTGCCAAGGGAAGGGCTGAGAACTGAGGAATCAYAAGGTCAGCTTTAGAGAGGAAAAATCCAAGGCCTAGAGGAGTCAAGCAGCCCATCAGAGGACACAAAGCTGGGAAATGAAAACATAAGAATATCCTCTAGGCAGTTCATTGTCTTTGTCAATCACTTCTCCCTTGCCGTTTTCATGGCTGTCAAAGGTACCACCTAGAGATCATTTTCCAGCCATCYAGGTCCATGTGTGTGTCCCCAGAAGCATACAGGAGCTTGGCCTCATTCAATGATTTGRCTTCCTTTTGAAGATGCTCAYGTTTGACCCTTTTGGTGTAGGTACAGTGGGAATGCATCAACCCCAAGTACAAGGCCAAGAAGAAGAATTACAAGAACTCAGGCATGGTGATTCTGAATCTGTGCAAGGTAGGTGTGATGCCCTCTCTGCCAGGAGCATAATGCTAGCCTTGCCTTGTGGCAGGAGTTCAACTCATGTGATCAAAGGGGAAGTGTTTCCACAAGGGAGTGACCTTCTTGAAGGAAAGAAAATTCACAAAATCAATATAGCACTGGAACAAAGGAAATCAAATATAATCATGAGTGGCCCAAAARCTGTGACAGCCCAATGTCACTTCCCCTTCCCAGGGACAGTCTTGCCCCAAAGGACGGGAAAGTGCAGGTCAGGCTCTTCTGTGCACAGGGCAGCACATCTAGARGAAGATCCTCAAGTGGYGTGGGAGAAGTGACTGAGATATTCCTTATTCTAAAGTAGTAGTGACTTTTGAAAGACTCGGGTCTTGTCCHGAGTGCAGATGTCAATTAAAGCAATATATAGACTCAAGTAAAGTGGACCAAGGGGTGAGAATATGCAGATGCCCTGGGCCCATCTGTACTGTAGTGACACTAAAAAGTCAACGTAGATCGCTTCCTGCCCTTTTCCTTGGCTTAGCAGCCCATCTCTACAGTTTAGGCCTTCAGTCTGCAGGGAAAGCAGATCATATTGTTATTAATCCARGCCCTCTCTYSTGCAGATCCACAAGATGCATTCCTTCTTGGACTACATCATGGGTGGCTGTCAAATCCAGTTTACAGTAAGCTGTTTCTGTGTTTATCCTTTTTCTGGAAATGAGGGGTGGAAATGGTGTTGAATTTGTAGACTTGCAGATACAAGAGATCTTAAAAATCTTGAACAAGCTTTTAAGTACTATTGCTGAAGTATTGTGTGGGGCCATATTTTTTAAATGAGTCCATATTCCATCATTGAGTATGATCCTTGCTCCTCAGCCTCAGAGGGTTTAGAAAGCCCTCCTGGGATTTCTCCCCTTTTTAAGTAACTACATGTAACATGAGGTGCAGGGTGGGCTATAGATTTCTAGACCACATGACCGGGCAAGAAGGATGAGAAGGAAGTGAACCACACTGCTCTATAACACTGAGCTCAGACAGACGCCTTGGTTGTATTCATGCAACCAGAACACAGGCACCAATGCCATATCCAATGATCAGGACCAAGGGAAAGCTCTCCAAATGCTTTTTCAGGCAATGAGTGAGAATGGAATCTCAAAGACTGGAGGACCATGTTAACTCAGGGTGAGAGGGAGACAGTGGGTAGCTAGTCTCAGCATGTAAGTGGAGGATCATCTCAACTCTCAGCACCTCAAGGACTTGTGGGATTTGGACACTACTAATGTGTGTTTGGGTAAGATGGCTTGTTTTTCTAAGTACCAACGAAGGAGACTGTTAGATGACTCTGTAGGTAAAGGAACTTGCCACCAAGCCTGACAACTTGTTTGATCCCAAGGGACTCACACTGTGGAAAAAAGTAAACTGACTCAGACAAGTGGGCCTCTAACCTCTAYATGATTGCCATGGAATAYACAYGTGCACACACACAAAGTTGTATCCATCCTCCCTGGGGAAAYTTGTGTTCATCCAATCAGTATTCAACATGTTCTGAGGTACAGGCTGATTTAACATTCAGAAAGAACATACCCAGATAACAAAATGTAGGTGTGCTGAAAACACAGGAAAGAACTATGATTCTAATACAGAAGAATGGAATTGTACAATGCTCACCTCTCATCTTGCAGAGCTGTACTTGTGAAGCTCGGCTCTCTTTAGTTCTCTCTACCAAATCAGCCATATGAGAAAAGCATGGAAAACGAGTTTAGATTTTGTATATGTGTGACATTTGTATATGTTTGTTAATTGTCCAACACAATTGACAAAATCCATGTGTTCCCAGAACCAGGGATAATGCTGGTCTCAGAGCTAGAAAAGGTAACCAAGATAAATGGACATTTAATGGGCCAGTGTCTCCTTAGCAAAAGACTTGTGTGGTGATTTGAATGAAAATGRCCCCCATAGTCTCATAGAAAGTGGTTTTATTAGAAAAGGTTAGGATATGAGTCCTGGTTGGAGTATGTGTGGCTCGTTGGTGGAAGTGTGTCACTGGGATGAGGTTTGAGATTTTAGAAGTTCACGCGAGGCCCAGAGTATCTCTTCCTTATGTCTGCTGATCTAGATGTAGAACTCTGGGCTCCTTYTCCAGCACCATATCTGTTTCATGTTGCCATGGTTCCCACCATGATACTAATGGACTAACTCTCCAAACTGTAAGCCATCCCCGACTAAATGTTTTTCTTTATAAGAGGCGTGTGTTTCTTCACAGCTATAGAACTCTAAGATAACTCATTTCTGTTCTAATGTCAGAAAAGACAACCCATGTTTTGCCTAGACTCAGCATTGCTCGCTTACTTTTGAATACTGACAGGAGCCCATCACTGCTCTACAGTCTAAGACTCTACAGTGATGGAGCCATCTGCCCTCCTACATACACATTGGTACGTAAAGAAAGTGACTAGAACATATCCTGTGGGCACACCTATCAAACACTACCCGGGTAGCACATTTACTGCTGATCCAGGTCTATCTACAGGGCAGTGGTGAAGCAAGAAGTTTCCCAAGGAGAGCTACTGAAATAGTTTCCCAAGATATTAGGCAAAGGAGTGATGTCAGGATGCTATTTATAGGTTTTCAAGGGAAAGCTCTATTGATTTCCGTTTGTTTTGGATTCTGTAGATCCTAGGCTCTCGAACAACTCCTTATTCAACCTTCACAGGCTTGCTTTGCCCTTGGGGCTGTGCTGAAGAACATTGGCCACCCCCACAGCATTCCCAGACCGCATCCTGACTGATTTTGTTAGTTCTTTGAGAATTTCATACAATGTATTTTGATTATATTTACCCTCCTTCCTCCRTTCCTCCCTGATTCAACCCATTTCTCTTCCCATTCATCTTTTGAGTGTCCCCACGAAGTTCCCCATAAAAGCCAATTTGTGCTACCGAGTTCTTCTGAATGCGGGACTGTCTACCCATTGGCTCACGGGGTACWCACTCTTGAATAGGCCTGTAGCTGCTTGACTTTGAAAGGTTCTTTTCCTGCTCTGTTTTTCTCAATTTTCTCTTCTTATTAACCCTCCCCTGAGGGTTAGCTGAGTAAAGGCTACMTCACTATTTGTCACWGCAGCACCCCAAGTCCTAACTCTCTCCATGCTCTTCCCCCGCCCTCATCTCCTCCAATGCCAGCTGATAATAGACCCATCGCAGGCATGAGTAGCGATCATGGCAGTCAGGAGCAACAAATGAGGAGAATGTAAAATAATCCTGAGAAGGGGCGGGGCCACTGGGGGTTCCATCACATGGCCCTTCCTCCTAGAGGTCTCAGGTTAGATGCTCAAAGGATAATAAGAGCTCTAGATGCTCTGTCCAAGAAAATGCACCAGTCACTCTGACCAATGGCATTTGCTTCCAAAATGAAGCCAGCTTTCTCATTACAAAGTTCTTACTGCTTAAATAGTACAGCGTAATGCAAATTTTAAGCTGTGGTGCAGTTAATTAAAAATAGTGTGTGATTTAATTCTGTCTACTAGTGCTTATGCACTACCCAGTAACTTTATTGCAGCATGAAAATGAGTGGCAGAGWGCAAAGACATGGGGGAAGGGGCTTCCCTGTTGTGGAGATGGCAGGGAAGAGGGAGGGAGGAGGGAAGTAATTAGGCCTGTTCACCACCCAGAGGCAAAGAGTCTCTGGGTTGTGATAAGGCACAGGKCTACTGCACAAGACAGGTAGCTTTAGGCACCAGAAACTTGAATCCTAAAGAGTGATATTCATGGGGTCAGAGGTGACACCAAGTTCTAGATGTTCTCCATTTCATCCTACAGGCCTACACTTCCTTCCTCACCCCTGCCTGAGCCCCAAGCACCTGAGCTAGCCAGATGGTCCTGCTTTGAGCTATTGCTTGGGCATGTCCGTTGTTGGGAATTAATCAGAGATCAARCAGGAAACCCAATGCAGAAGACTTGTTCTAGATTTCTGCTTTTCAGGCTCCAACCATGATGACCTTGTTGCTCCATAGAAGGTCACCATTCCTACCATATTCCCTGTCCTTCACATACTCTTTCTGACTTCTAGAAA
>BDUI01001722.1:137889-151140 GCA_002335545.1 Apodemus speciosus | reverse complement strand
ATAAGCCAGGTCTACCTGGCTGTTGCCAGGTAACTGTGGGGTGGAGCTTAGACAGAATCCTAACAGGTGAGACTTCAGGGGGAGAGACAAAGCTGTGACCATGCAAATGGCAAATGTGGGCTGGGCCAGGGCCTGGTGGGGATGGGGAGTGCATCGCTGAAGGCGCAGCAGCCAGCAACAGGAGAGCCAGAGCACTAGCTGGAGCAGCCAMGGGATACTTAGAATGACCTGGTTAATTACAGCAACGTCAAGGGATGAYGCTCCCAACACTGAAGCAGGAGCAATGATTGAACAATATTTACTAGGGAAAGCAGGGTCTTCAGGAGTCAGTGTTAAATGAAGAAATGGAGGTGGAAGGTTTGTGGGGGAAAAGATTTTGGTGACGCTGGGCAAACAGTGTGGGAACTGGTGGGGGGCGGTGAGCAGAGGGAATCGCAAGCAGGCTTGTTGACCATGGAGACACACCTTGCCCTGAAGCCAGGGCCACTTGATATCATTAAATAGATCTGACCAGCACTGCATTGCTCTGTGGAAGTAGGACTACCACTGAATGGGGATAAGTTTCCAAGCCATGGCTGCTAAGGCTCTTTAAAGTGTTTCCTGGGTCACTCTCAAATCAGATGTGGGATCAAGGTACCTGCCCCCATCACATTTTCTCATATCAAATCCTATCTCCTGTATCTTGCCAGTCCTGTCCCCTGACACATCCATCCATCCATATTTAGATACAATCTCACCAGCTCCAACTTCCAAAAGTAGGCAACCTAGACCTCCATCCAGGTATCTGAGACTGTTGCGTGTAAAGTTGGCTTTTCTTCTGGGCAACTCAAGGCCTCTTATAAAGCAGGTGGGATTCTTAACTGTTGCAGCAGACCTTGCTGCCTCCTGCACCATTTGAATCACTAACTAGGCCATAACTGACAGGCAATAATCTTCAATCCTCAATCCTTAAAGTRTAGGATTGGGCGAGTTTTAATATCTGTGTAACCATCCCCAAAGCCAAGAGAGTTTAACCACCATTCCCTCATTACRATCCATCCTCTTCCTACCCCCTCCACAGACCACTACCTCTCTGTTCCCTGTATTGTTGATTAGTTAACACTTCTAGAGTCCTCAATCTGCATAACACCATGGTTCAGACTCTCCTCTGGTCCCCATGACATCATATATCTTCTTTCTGAGATCTACCAATGTCAGTTGCTGGCTCCTCAACCCTGTTGGGTGTTTTTCTAATGTATAGCCACACCATGGTTTATCAAGTTCTTTCTTAATAAATGCCCAAGTTGTTTTCCAGATCTGGCTGTTTCAAATAAGGGTACCATGACAAATGAGTAGAAATGTTTTTATATAGCATTTATTTCACTTCTCTTAGGTGAGAAGCTAAGAAAATGGTGCTATCACAATATAGTATATGTTTAATATTAAAAAAAAAAAAAACCCTAGGTTCTCCTCCAAAGTTTCACTGCTTCCCTACCAGAATCTAGGAGTTCTTCCTGACAGCACCACACATTCTTCCCAACACTTGGGATGTGCCAATTTGGGGGTTTTAGCCCATCCTCAGGGCTCCAGCTATCACTTTCCTGGTAACTAGTGATTATGCACATTTTCAAATGAACTTGCTCTCCCAGGTTACACCTTCTTTCATAAAGAGGCTGATCAAACTTCTTGCTCATTTTTAGTTATGTTGTCTAATTGGCATTTAATAATGTCTTAAAATAACAATCTAGGCAGTAAATTCCAGCCAACACAGGACTCTTGTTGCAGACAGCTTTGACACTGGAACTGCGTAAGGCCAACTGAAACTCTAGCCCMTCCTCCACAGAGCTCTYGGCCTGTGTGGCTGTCTGGAAAGTATTTTTCAGAGAGTATTTCTCAGTTTGGTTTGCTTTGTTTTGTAATTCTTGATTTTGAAATTTTATAGTGTTTACATTCCAATTGATGGGAGCCAGTTTTCGGGACAAAATTGGATCTTTGTACATCAACCTCATATACTGGGAACAAAATTGGATCTTTGTACATCAACCTCATATACTGGGAACAAAATTGGATCTTTGTACGTCAACCTCATATACTGGGAACAAAATTGGATNCTGGTTTCTTAGCTTCCCATTTACCCAAGTTGCTTTCTGGGGGCATCTGAGACCTTTTCTTTTACTCTGTCTGATGAACTGTTTGCAAGCCACAACACCCTGTACATCTCTGGTGCCTTCCAAGAGGACATCTCCCAGAAATGGGATMGCTCCACTTGTTTCTGGGTCACTGTTCTTTATCTTTGTCTCCCTCCTCCTTGCTAACCAGAGTCAGCTGTCTACAGTCCCAGGGCTACATCGCCCCTCTTCGTAGCACCCAAAGGACCTCTCCAAACCCGTCAGCATTCCAGCTCCTGGAAAGTCTTGACTTCCTTTCCCAGGGCAGTCTGGTTGTCCCCGTGAAATCATTACAGTAACTTTGAAATTCTAATACATGAACATCTAAATGACCCTCCTGATTTGGTTGACACATCCTCTGCTCTCAGAAGACCAGAAGTCTTTTCTTAAGTCTCCGTGTGTTTAAGGTTTCCAAGGAAGAGTCCTACTTGGGTAAGTACATTTACAAAAGCTAAACTTTGTAGACCAACAAGCTCACCCCAATTCCACCCAAACAGGCAGTAAAGTCCATATTCCTCTCTCCATCCAAGAGCACTGTTGTTCCATGGTTCCCTCCCCTCCAGCCAACCACTGTGCCCCTTCCATTGCTTTCTCAGAAATTAGTCTGAGGCTAGGTCCTATCCCCAGGGACKAGTGCCATTCTTAATAAGCTCAATCACTTAAAAAGTTTGACTCTTAGCATGCTGCACACCTTTTATCCCAGCACTCAGGAGGCAGAGGGAGGTGGATCTCTGTGAGGTTGAGGCCAGCCTGGCCTACAGAGTGTGTTCGAGGCCAGCCACAGGCTACATGGTGAGACCTTGTCTCAAAAAAAAAGTGTCAAATAGACAAAACCAACTTCCTCTGCACTTATTTGTAATAGGTGCACACAATCTGGTGATATTTTTTAAAAAAAAACAACAACACAAAAGAACAACAACAACAACAAAAAAGCAAGAGCCTGCAGTAACAGACATTATGCTGTGTCCCCTGTTTCCACTCACCAAATCCAAACTGCTACTTTTAGGAGTTTTCTGTGTTTTATGTCACCAAGTGCTGTGACTGCCTRCAAGAAAGACTCCAGGAATGACTGGAGAGGGCCAGTTCACTCTTACTCAGATTTCCTTCCACTCCTTTCTATGTTCCCCTCCCAACCTGGGTGATTCTGCCCTGGTTGAGGGCAGTCTCCGGAGGTGCTGGGATACACAGGAGGCTAGAAGGTCGTCTAAAATGAAGACTCCACCTGTGCAGCCGAGGAGATGTCGTCATCGGAGCTAGAGTTGAGACTCTTGCTGATTAGCTGTTTGGGGGTCATCTGCATGTGAGTGATATTTCACCCCTTTCCTACAGTCGAGCTTCGAGAAGCTATACTATCTGTCTTCCTCTCTCTGCTCTATCATGGGCACACTGTCTGGGATACTGTTTGTACGTATGTGTACACACACACACACACACACACACACACACACACACACACACACCAGGGAGAACTAACCCAACAGCAAACTCATTGTTTAGATTAGCCCTCCGCATGGAATCCCTTCAGCTAAGAGAAGGGACTGTAAGGCCAAAAAGGATTACATAAATCCTTTTTGATCCTAGTCCTTTTTGAGACCTAACCACTTCTTCCATGTTTTCTTTGGGGGGGGGTGGTCTTCTTGTTTGTCTTTTTTTTTGTTTGTTTGTTTGTTTGTTTGAGGCAGGACTTCACTCTGTAGCCCTAGCCAGCCTAGAATTCACGAGGTAGACTGACCAGGTTGGCATCAAACTTGTAGCAATTCTTTTTCTGCCTATCAAGTGCTAGGATGACTGACTCCTGAGTGCCACCACTCTCCCCCCTGCCATGCCCTCCACTCTCCCTCTGCCATGCCTCCACTCTCCCCCTGCCATGCCTCCACTCTCCCCCCGCCATGCTGCGGCCTGTATAGGCCCCACGCCCCCACGCCACCTTTTAAACACTAGCTCTACATTTTCAGACCCTGGTGCTTCTTCTGTAACCATTTTCAAGCCTCAAAAATGTGTTCCAAAATATATTTTTTTTAGTATCTACTTCTTAAGAACTTTGTCATTAAGCTGGGTTTGATTCTTAAATAAAACAAGCCTCCAAGTTAATTAGAAGTGAGGTCGTTAGAGGAAGAGTTTCTCAAGGATCATGTCTTATCTAGCTTTATAGCACCAGCTTCCAGGCCACTGCTGAGGCCATCATTTCAGCTCACTGAGGACAGCGCTGAATCAACGCCACTCTTTGGTGTGGCCCTCTGTTCTTCAAATGCAGACAAATCTCTGCTTCCTCTTGTGAAAAAAAAAAAAAAGCGGTACTCAGAATACCAACATGCCCGGTCACCAATGGCAAATCTACACAATGATGTCAACACACAAAGTGACCCTGGGATCCCAATGCTGGTGATGTCACAGCTCAGGTTTTTGGCATAGTCATCAGAGTTTCCGCAACTGCTCCCCCCCCACCAACCCCTCGCGCGGGCGCGGCCCCCATGCCACTTTATGTACCATTCTTCTCCAGGAGAGTGCCAGACTAAAAAGCAAGGGAATTAAAATGACCTGTAGGAAGGAAACTTGCTCCAACAGGAAGGCAGTCTGACAGCGAGCGGCCCTTCCCACGGTCATGTCTGTGGTATGGGCCGTGGCTCTGCAATTTAAACACGCAGGTGCATGCTAATGTCTTTTCCGAAGGTTACCTAAATGAATGATCTGTTTGGCTTCCTAGCTGTGGGGTGGGGCATTTCGCCCCCTCTTCTGATTGCCAGTCACACCGGGGAGAAAGCATGTGACTTAACAGGCTGAAGAGCATCTTGGGGACACCGCTGTCTTCATTTTTACATGAACCCCCACACTTATGTTCAGCAGAGAGAATGGGGCTGGCTAATTTTGGAGGGTTGTTAAATCACCTTCGTACTTTTAGTAGTTTTTGTACATTTTTAAGTAGCTTTGTCCTTAAACTTAATCATGCCCCCCAGTGTTTCCTGTCTTTAAAWCTGGGGTAGTGGTCTGTGCTATTGCCCTTCTCAAAGGAATTACATTATCATACGGAGGAAAAGAGCAACAGACTGCAAGTCAAGAGAACTGGGTTCTATCTTCAGCCTTTAATTTGAGGCTTGWGAACCATCAGCTCAGTGTTCTCGGCTCCAAAACGGGAAGTCCAAATTATGCAATTTCCAAGTCAGCTCTCAGAACCAATAGTGATATATGTATATATATGTATGAACTAGAGTAAGTTCAGCCTGGCACGTCAGATAAAAGGAGGGGCTTGGTGTGCACTTATGGTGGGATGCAGCATGAGATATGTATGCACGCAAGGCTCACAGGGTGTCAGCACACGTGCAGCATATGTGTCATAGCACCACACACCAGGCAGGAACACAAGGAAGGAGAGGGTGTCTCATCAGACACAAGAATCCTAGGAAACTGGAAGCAAGACCTCTTGTCCAGTCTTACACAAGGACTGTCCTTATTCAAAAATAAAAAGTACCAGTAAGCGAGTGCTTCAGACTTTCTAAGCTATTTGGCAATATGACCAGAGCAAGTATCCTTAGGTGTAGCTCAGAAGGGAGGAACTGGAAAAGCGGCAGGTTGTCCCTTATACCATTATAGACGCCCTCCTACTGAGATGGATTCGAATGTGGTAGGTTAAGGTCTTCGTCTACACTCACTTCGAGGATCATGCCAAGTCCAACCCCTCAAACCACTGGGGATCAGCACGACCTGCAGATTCTCTTCTGCCTATGTGTACCATCATCCTTCCCAGACGGAAGGAAAACCACAGGGGTCTCACATCTACACAAACCATCTGTGGCTTTAAGCAAGACTGCCCAAGTCTCTGAGCTGGTTGATGCTAGATCAAAAAGAATAGGGTTGTATGCAGGGCTGTCTCCTGGGCTATTCACAGCTGCCCTTGCCCCTGCCCATACCCTCTCCCATTAGCCTTCTGCCGCTCAGAAACCGTTTCGGGAGAGTGTTGTTGAGGGAGCCTTGCTAACACCAAATCCTTTGTCAAGGACATTTGAAAGGTCCAGAGGGATGGGGACAATACTGTAAACCCAAGGAGACAGAGCATCACCGTCTTCTAAGTGTAAAATAGTGACCTTAGGAGAAAGCTGTGCTTTCTCGATTATTGTTCCATTCCCCCCCACCCCCGCCATGCCCACCCAGCCCCAGCTCCTCCCTCCCTCTCCACACTCTCCCTAGATGGCATGCCGCTTTGACCTAGTTTGCATGCTGTTATGGCTTCTCTGCAGGAGAAACCTTCAACTGCCATGGTCCAGGGACAGGGTTCCCATCAGGGAGGCCTGCCTCAGACAGCTCTCACAGAAAAGTGTGCCTCTGAGAGCCCTACACTTGAGACGTACATCACGGCAAGGAATGGCAACGTGGCTCGAGGCTGTTGGCTGCCACAGCCTGACTGAGTGTCCACCTCCAGTTCATAGATTGAGGCAGCCCCTGAAAGCCCAAGGCGGACCCAAGTCCCTCCCAAAGGGATTTCTTCTGTGTGAAGATGCCCGACTCACCACCTCCAGCCCACTTCCCAGAGCCCTTTTCTTTACTAAGAGGGACTGTTCCAGTGGCATAGAGAAGAAGCCCGTGCCGTTGGCTCAAGAAAATCTCACGGGCTTGGGAGTCAGACTGCCCCGCATTTCACTCCCAATATTGCTATTCRTTGTTTAGGGGACTCCTTGGCAAACTGCTGAACCTGGCTTACTTAACATGTGTGTAAAATAGAGACACCCATTCCTCCACACAGTTGTTGTGAGGATTAAACAAAGCTTCACGGCGGCAACTGCCCAGCACCTGCTGGGTACCTCGTCCAAAGCTGCTGCTCCCGTTACAAGTCTTGCTCTTCTTGCGCCACAGAAAGACTATGCTGTCCCAGGGATGGCCCACCACAGATGGTTAAGACATTGCTGCCCAAGACTGATCGTACAGCAGTTGAACAAGTTACAGGCTGACCATGTTAATTTGGACATTAAGGTATCTTGTGAGTAAATCCTCCTCACAGCAANCCATGAGGATGTGCTCTCGGGTGCTTCTTAGAGGAACAGACATCCAGCCCAAATCTTCAGGCACTGTCCTGGTTTGGGATTTCCTGATCCAAGCTGTGTATCCCCTCCCACCTATCTCCCCCCCTTTCTTGTTTTTAGAGACTGTCAGCAAATGATTTGATTTAGAGAAGAAGGTGCTGCAGTTCATAGAGAAACCAAAAGCCACCATCGCTGTCCCGACCCATCTCTTCTGAAGCTGTGACGTTCTGTCTTCTGCCTGTGGTGTCCCTGTTCAGCACTACTCACAAGCCCCATGAAGATTCTTCCCCCTCCCCCCGCACCCCCACAAACCACATCTCCCTCTCCTGCCCATCAAGCGTCCCCAAATCAAGCTGATAATTACAAGATCTTAATTAAAGGGCTACTGATGAAATAACTGTTTCTCTTCTCTAACTCAAATTTTCTAGAGAGATTTTCAATATCAAATTTTAGGTACCTTAAAAAAGCAAGCAAGACACAAATGACTATAATTTCTACTATTTTTAGGTCAGGAATGCACCTTTAAAAAAAAACACCAATGAAAAGAATGCTTGCTTTTGCTTTTGTGTTTTGAAGGGGAGGGGGGGGGAAATCTTACCATCTCTAACAAATGGAATTGACGCTGATCAAACAAACAGCTGAAGTTTAGAAGTAAAACAATTTTGCTACTCTTTAAATATTCTGAGACTCTAAAAACACGCTCATCTCCCCACTGTGTGCACGGCTTGGGTGAGATAGTTTGCACATCCGTCTTCCCACAATATGGATTATTTGTCCCTGCAAATGAAACTCTGCAAAAGAGAAATTGCTCCCCTCTTCTCTTCTCACATCAGTGAAATGTTTTGAGAGGGCTGTTTTCTGATTACAAAATCCATGTCCAACTTATTTTAAAAAAAAAAAAAATCAAGAAGCAGTTATTTAAAAGAACACATTATCTTATCAAAAGTTAGACAAGACCAACAACCTAATAAAATGAGTATATTTCAAAGAATTTTGTTCTCTTCAATAGTTGCATGAGGTCTTTTTTTTTCCAGGAAAATGTGCAAATAGCGTGGTTACCTGGATCTGCTGGTCACTTCTAGTTTTTGGACTCTTGAAGATGGTGAGTTTTGCTAATGATGCGCAGTCGTTTAAAAACCGGATAGCTTTTCTGGCAGGCACTCTTTGTGTGCCATCTTTTATAAAGGTGCTTCTTGTTGCTAAGAGATCAGTTGCTTAGAGACCAAATCATTAAAAAAWATATATATGTCAGGGGCCAACATAAATTATAACCAAATTGTGTCATTTCATCTCGGCCTCTGAATGTTTGGCTTTGTAATAGATCTCAGCGTACCAAGAGAAGCCAATTACTGATCACAAAGAAAAAAAAACTGACCACAAGGAGGGGAAAAGATCTGTGCGTCCTCTCTGTGAGCAGTGAGCGGTGCCACAGGCTCCTCTGGATGGAGTTCCACTAAGGACTCAAACTTTCACTCTCCGTGGTATCCTAGACAGGTTTTCTAAATGCATGGTTTAAAACACACGGGGGTGGGCACTCGTGTGCATACCTCGAGTGAGCACGCACACACACACACACACACACACACACACACATCAGAAAACTTGAGTGCAGTTTTGAGTATGAATGTGTGTGGAAATTGTCTACTTTAGTGCTTTCCAAAACAAAATTAAGAGAGAAATGCTATACTTAGGAAAATGTAAGTTGGATCTTAGCCTTCATACAGGTGTTTTATGTTGCACCAATTCAGTTCTAAGTATATATAAATATATATATCTATATATGGATATATATGCAGATATATACATATAGTAAAGGCTAGACTTGAATGTAAAAGATTCTACCTTCTGTTTTCCCCCTTGTATTCAAATGTAGTTTAACTGCATGACAGATAAAAATATCATTGACTAAGTTGATAAGGTTTGGGTTTGTGGGGGGGTGGGGGGTCTTAGTCTCTTCATGGTAATTTTGCTCAAAAGAAACTGTCCTCCTCAAGCTAACTCTTAGATGAATGTAACACATATGTAAAGTTTACATCTCAGGAAGACTTCTAAGTAAGAAATGGAAATCTTAGTTTCTTAACATTCAAATGAAAGGCACCCTGACAAGCTCCTAAGCAGGTAGGACTAGAAATGTTTGGGGCAAAAGAAGCTAATCACAAGCCGTCTCTGCTCAGTTGCATAACACGATTCTCTCCAGTATCTTTTCTACCTTCATTCGTCAAAGTTTCTTTGACACCCCCCCCCCCGCCCCATATCTCAGGTGTGAACAATGTTCGCACATCAAACGCCAAAGTCTTGGACTTGAAATCAAGGTGAGAGATAAGCTTGTGCATGGTGGCTCTTTAATCSCAGAGCTTTGGGATGCAGGGGCAAGTGGACCTTCGTGAGTTCAAGGCCAGCCTGGTCTACAAAGCAGTAGCCCTTTGCCAACCAGAGCTACACAATAAGACCCTGTCTCAAAAAGGGAAAAAGGCAGAGGAGGATGTAAGAGATGAAAAGAATACCTTAGCTCTTGAGTTGGTTTTCTGGTTTTGTTTCCCTTTCTTAGCCTCCAATGTGTTTACCATTATAGACCTTCATGCCTTGAGCTTCATCATTGGTCAGCATGTGTCTAGTAATCAATGTTCTGTAAGAAAGATGGTGAGCTGAGGCTAAGGGACTGAGTGGGAGTCCCATGGGGATAAAGAGGTCCTCTTCTCAGCTCACCCTCCAGCCCCAGCCATTGTAACAACCCATTGTTAATCTACTAAGTAAACAGACAGCACACAATGGGTTTGAATTTGTTTACAGAGAGATGTCACCTTAAAGGATGAAATTACCCAGGTTTAAAATGTGAGTCATCTAACACCCAATGAAAAATTACAAGAGGGAAACAATGATTCCTACCAATCCACACTATGAAGGGACACAGCATTTAAGTGTCCCAGGATGAACACAGGTGTATGTCAAACAAACAGATGGTGTGTGTGTGTGTGTGTGTGTGTGTGTGTGTGTGTGTGTCCCTTTCTAGGTCCCTACACTTGTCTGCGCTGAGGTTGCTACTTTTAGAGAGGCATAGAAACACACACAGAGAGACCAGAGTTTGGAGGGAATCAGGGTAGAAAAGGGAGAGAGGAACAACGCATCTCAAATGAGAAAAGTGAATGAGAATGCAACTTGAAGAGTCAAGGAGGAAGATACTAGTGAGCATGTGGGCAGAAATTATCTTACCCTTCCTTCTCTCCAATGGCTAGTCCTTTACAGAGGATTTTGCATTAGAATGCCAGTACATATCACTGTACAGGTCAACTGAGAAACAGAGAGGGAGGAAGAGTCTGGGCAATTGCAACTCTTCTTTTGCACTGGACTTTGTGTGAGTCAGTCCTCCATTAGAAACTAGCTCTGCAGAGACATTTGTGTTTCAGACAGAGCACACACCCTTCTTGTTCATYGATTGTGGTCTCTCTGGTTTGACCCTGGTTTGCCTTRCCCTGTCTGGTGGCCATTCACTTAGAAATCTCAGCATCTATCTCTAGAGCATCTACCTGCCTTTAGCCACTTCCTGCCTATCAAGAGGTAACAGTTACCATCCTGGATTCAAGACAATGGCAGGCTATAGGCTCTCCTCTGCCTGGTAGAAGCAGGGAGATGTAATGAAAGATCCATCCAGTTACTAGTACTTGAGGTAACCAAAGGAAACAAGCTTGGCAAATGTACCAAGCTCGAAGCTTCCCAATAAATGTTTTATTACCAATATAACCTCGTACAAAGAAGAAGTATGATCCACCGTCATTTCAATTCTTGTTGTATGACAAGCTACTTTGTCCATGGGTACCTGGATCACAGAATCCCCATACCCTAAGCCCATCACGGCTGAAAATCTGCCCAAYCCATGTAAGCTGCTTCTCCCTGTCCCAAGAATCTGGTAGTTGCTCTATATCTCATAGGAACCCAGAACAGTGAGCACCCATCTCCAGGTCAAACAGATGGTACATATGGTGACATCAGGCACCAAGGCATTCTCTGTAGAGATGCCAGGCACTGGAGAAGTCAACATTCCCTGATGTCACTCTCAACTGAGCCCAAAGATCCTGGTACTATTCCTTACTCCTCAATCACCAGTAGTCCCCACCCCCAACCCCAAAGACTTATTAACCCCCTGGCTGCAATCCGACAGACACCATTTCTAGGAAGATCATTAGCTAGAAGGAAAGATCCTTTGTGCCCCGAGAAGGCTCCTGTGTCCGTGAATCTGTTTCTATTTGTCTTGGAAGTGGATCCCAAGAAGAGTCTGAACAGATTGAAGAGAAACATGGCCATCTAGTTACGGATGGAGAATGTTTMAAAGGTTCAGGCTACCCTCTTAAAGGCTCTACAGAAATGAGTAGAAGCAGAGCATCTGCCAACATAGGTTGCTTACTTCAAGCAATTTCACCCTCCCACATGCCTTTGCTGGGCAAAAATTACTCTTAGAAGCCAAAGACTGAGGGAAGAAAGAAAAAGAGGACTTGCCCTGGAGTGGTCCTGCCCACCTCAAAAAGTGACCAGTCAAGAGTAGGGTTGAGGAAACGTGGGGAAGCAAAGCATGGTGGTGACTCCTCTTGAACACTGGGCCAAGAGTAGGTCAGGTAGGAGCAAGGCTCCGCTCTCCCGAGGGATGGCAGCCTCTGCCAACCAAGAGTCCCTTAGCAAGCTTCTCCCTCCACTGACTGCCTTGAAGAGCTCTGCAAAACCTTTGTCAAAGTCCCCAGAAACCTCTAGCATTCTCATTCTTGAGAGAAAGAGCTTGGGCTCCATGAGTAGCAGACCTCAGGACACACGGTCACAGCTACCTTCTCTGATCTCAGCCATCTGTCAAAGACCACACACGTCACCATCCTTCAGGCACCAGTTTACCCCTGTCTACTCAGCGAGGGACCTCTTATCCCATCCATTCCCACCCAGATTCTTCTCAAGTGTTACCGACCACTTGTGCAGAATCCATCTCAAGGACAAGTCAGATGATGTCCTATGGATTGTTGAGCCTGACGAACTCCTTAGGAAAGTTGACCCTCGTTGATCCTTTCCTTTGCCCGCTCCACTTCCATCATTGAAAATGTCCTCTGCTTCAGTCAAACCCCCAAACTCCAGCCCGCCAGCAGCGAGGAGCAGCAGACCTGCCACTCAGTGGAGCAGCAGCCTCTCTCTGCCAGGGAGTGACTGGAGACAGCCTCTGCCAGGTTGAAGACTGCATAAAGAGTATCCCAACCACCTTGAGCTCCAGAATCATCATAGATGTCCAACTTTTCTTTTTTGATAGAGTAGACATTTGAGGTAGGAAGTCTCTTGTACTGCAGTTTGTGTAATAATTAATATAACAAAGGATCAAGGTTTAATAAGCACCCAGCACCGTTCAATTTCACCACTTTTCTTGGAGAAAGAGCCACGGTGTTCTTCTGTGGGATCATTTAGCTCTGTCTGACCCTCTTCACAGCTGGTAATCTACATCCAGTTACTCGCTGACAGTTCCAGGTGTTAACTGTACTCCTACGTGAGTCTTTTGCTTAGAGAAAAAATACAAAGCACGAGGGGGGAAATCAGAAGGACTGCCATGTGGTAGTGAGGGGCCTTTGGAAGAAAAAGAGAAGCCAAATATCCTCTTAAGCTCATGAGGCACATGTGTGCATTATCAGTCATGAAAATATTCCACCAGAACCATTCATTGACTCTGGTATCTTGTAATCCTCAAGCGAAAAACTCGAGCTAATTACTAATCACGACACAATTATAAGCCAACAATGGTGTTTTATAGCAAGGTACAATCACTACAACATGCAAAGGTCCCCACTTATCCACCATAGMTAGCTTCATTCTCTTCCTTTCTGACCTCTGCAGCCACCTTTTCCTGTCTTCCTTCACTCTCTCCCTATGCGTTCCTCTCGGTCATGGTTCATCTGCAGATAAGCAACCCTCCCCCCACCCCACCCCTGTCACCCCAACATGCACACGAATGCGCTCACACACTCCCTCCCTGTATTCACCAAAACACAAGCCTGGAGGAGACACGCATCTTTAATGGCATGAGCAGAGTCAAAAAAAAAAAAAAAAAAAAAAAAAAAAAAAAAAAAAAAAAA
>BDUI01001722.1:117240-131348 GCA_002335545.1 Apodemus speciosus | reverse complement strand
GCTAGACACTACAGAAGGTTCCAAAAACATGTTTTTTAATTCTTTTTCAAAAAGTCCTAACTTTAGGGACAAGTCCTGGATGAGAGGCTGGCTGACTGGGTGGCCGTCATTGCCTGGGCCCCATCTGTGGCAACTCTGGGCGCGGAACAGACTCCTAGGGCCGCTGTACCTGCCTGCTGTCCTGGGACTTGTGTTCTGAGTCTCCTTTCCTCAATAGGGACATCACCTCAGCCTACTTGTCCTCCTCACTCTGTCTTCCTTTCCTAAGAAAGGATGCAAGTAGCCGCGCTGTCGAAGGCTGAGCGAGACCTTCCACGATGCTTCCATAGGAAGAAGGGCTTTGGCCGCCCACAGGGCCCTCAGCTCCCCCTTTTCTCCCTACCCTACAACCAGGCATCCCGACCGTCCTATCTTTATCCCTTACAGGAAAATTCTGAGCCTTTCATCTTTTCTTATAAATAGACTGTTAAATTCTCCCATCAGTATTCACAAAAGACACATTAAACTTTCCGCCCTGCCCAGGAGGATGAGGGTGAGTAGGAGATTGTGTTGAAAGGGCCGKGGGTGAGGGATGGGCTCCTCTCCCAACTCAAGGTCCCAAACAGTGTTCCTGCCACCACCTCAGCAGAGGCTGACAAGGATGCAGCCTCAACAGTCTGCCGTTTCTCCTCCCCACCCGCCCCCTTTGCTCCAGCTCACCCAGCCCACTCCTGACCCAGGGGAGGCCYGAGCTGCACCACCACAGCGGGTCTCAGACACCCGGAACTCACAAACCCTTCATTTCTCAGTTTCTATTTGCCTTAGGTTCCTGCTCAGTTTCCCAGAAACCACATAGAAATGAGGCGGCGGCAGTTCTCTTTTTAAAGTGCCTGGCACATAGTAAGCACTCAGTAAATATTAGCTATTGAGTAAGGACACATCCGGGGTGGGGCCACGGGTGGGGCACTGCTGAGAGAAGCCAGAAGACCCCGCCGGGACAGCAGGGGGCGCTGAAGTCTCAGCTCGCCCATAGTAGACCCCTGCACTTAACTATCTCTGAATACTCAGAGGGAGTTTCAGCTCTTAAAAATGGAAAAAGAATGCCTTTTAGTCAAAAGATAATGGTTACTGGAACCCCCTACTGTTTCTAATCTCCAGGAGAGTCTAAAGGGTCTGCCAAAGACTGCCTAACCCACCCAGGACAAATGGCTGGACAAATCCGACAACACATCAAAGTGAACCTACCTGGCCAAGGGCTCTCCCAGAGTCCCTTCTCTACCTCCTGGCTGGCATACCCCACCCCCCTACCCTGAACTCTCAACCTACATATTGCGCTGGGTTTCCTTCCCCCCAGCTCCTCTGGCCCCTATATAACTCAGCCATTTGGGCTATGCCMGTCTCTTGGCCAGTCTCTTGTCCCAGGCTGCCCCTCTTGTTTGGCAGCTCCTCTCTTGCTCTCCCCTCCTCCCCTTCTCTCCTCACATGGCCCAGCTCAGGGTCATGTTCACGCTGGACTCTCCCAGAAGTCTCTGCCCCTCCCTCTGGTATGCTGTCCCTTTTATCTACAATAAACCTCCTCCTCCACCACACCTAGGGGCAGTCATGTCCTTTCCTTTTTATTTCTTTTTTTCATTCAACAACCAAAAGAGCAAAATGCTATCTCTCAGTCTTTTCTGTCTTGAACATCAAATTTCCAATTAGCCGGGTAGAATGAAGGGTAGTGTATCCCCTTGGTATCGTCTGTAGGAAGAGGTCGTTCTAACAACCTCACACCAAACATATCGAGCACACTTTTCAAGGCACATGCTTGGCACCCACAAATAGAAACAGCAGAGGGCCCCTGCACCCTCAGTATACAGAATAAATCTGTCTCTTCAGAGCTAAGGACTACCATGTTGCTTCAAGTCCTTTTCTCTCCCGCCCCTACCCTCACCGTGTTTATTGACCCAGAGAGGTTGGAGCCATTGCCTCCATTTTCTAAGGTTTCTAAGACTTCCCTGGTCCTTTTACTTCATCCAATGCTAAACTACCCGGTGAGGTCACCAACTTTGATCCTCGCCTCTGCCTAGGACTGCCCACGCCCCAGCAGCCCTGATGACAGGAGCCTCGCACCTGCACATAGAGGAAGATTCAATCACCTTGGAGTGTCACTGGGGGACCAAGAGAACTCCCCCTAAACTCCAGAGTGGTTACCTTTGTATACGACACTGCCTCTTCCCACCCGCAAAGGTCCCTGACTGAGAGACCCAAAGTTGACTGACTGAGCCAGCCTAAATTTGGAAAAATAAAATAAAATAAAATAAAATAAAATAAAATAAAATAAAATTGAGGCAGATTGTTAAAAAAAAAAAMAAAAGCAAAAACAAATAACAGCCTCCTCCAAAATAAATAAGTAAAACCCTGAAAACTATGGAATCAAGAGTGAAGGCACTGAGGTTTGGGGGTTTTGAGCACGGGAATGACTCCGTTCGGAACTGTGCCTAAGGGGTAGTGGGCAGAGCCTGGGGCCGAGCAGGCAGAGTCCGGGGCCAGGGATGGGATCCGTGGGCCTAACATAGCTTCCCTTCGAGATGGGAAGGAGACACCTAAGCGAGAGATGGTTCCAAAGAACTTAATGGACTGGAGGAAGTGTAAGGGAAGGGAGAATGCACTGTTAAACTACTGCTTTGTCCCGGGCCCACTTCAGAGGCAAAGCGTTCATGCTGATGGGACCCAGGACTGGAACCCGCGGTTCGTGATGAGCATGGCCGCGCTGTGAGAGCACGGCTGTTTCCAAAGACTGCATAGAAAAGTGCAGAAGCAGGATCCCCGCCTAGACGCGTAGCCCCTCAAGTCCTCCATGTGTCTCCAGAGAGGCCAGGAGGAGAAGCAACCTGCGCGGGAAGGCGACAGCTCTAAACGCACTGAGGGACTACAGGTAACCTTCAGACACCCGGGCAGGGACCGGAAACAGACGATACAAACACGGAGGCAAGTGCAGAGCCGTCACACTGCAATCCCCCGGGTACACATAAATCTCTAAAACAGAAGGCAGAGATTAGGGACAATCCTCTGATCAGAGGCAGGAGGGATAGCCTCATCTCAGGACCCCATAACGAAGCAAAGAGGAAGCCACAAGAGTACAAGGAAATAAGCGAAAGGCCGTTTGCCCGGAGTCGGAGGGAAGCAGTGTGAGGGGGGGAAAAAAAGCAAAAGAAGTCATCGGCTCAGATTTCTGTACGTTGACACTCCGAGGGCAGGGGACAAGGCCAGCGACATCATCGATCAGAAACACCCTGCATTCTCATCCGTCGGTTTCACCCGGATAAGGGGAAAACAAGTCATTGAAACGGCAAGCATGGATTCTTCTTTCGAGAAATTTGGCAAAGAATAAGGGGGAGACCCGAGAAAGGAGAGCAAAGCCGAGAAGCAACCTGCTTTGAATGGATTTGTAAAACAGTTGCACAACTCTTCGTCACCCGAACGAGTGTTTAAGACAAAGATGATCCGTAGCCAGCCGTATTGCTTGCTGGCCCTGGACAGACCACCCTTTGGGTCTAACCCACAAGAATACCTCGCAGATCCTTGCTGACCATGATTCTGCAAACATCACCCGAGCCTGCTATTTCATCTCCAATGTGATCCTAGGATCTGAGAGACGATCATGCCCAGCTTGCCGTGGGAGTGACTACGGAGGCAGAAKCCTTCCAGAGCCTRAGGTCCAGAAACAGCTCTCAGTTTTCGCAGCAGTTGGAAAATTGCATCTCRCTTTTATGGWCCCCGTTACTTMTCCCCAACTCCCTTTTCAGCACTTTAACTCCYCGGGAAGAAAGGACCTTCACCCAGGTCACCACTTCAGAGGGAAATCCTGTCTCTGCACTCTTGGTCAGGCTTTGTATCTATTTCTGTGGGRTGCCTTTTACTAAACTGCACAAAGGAACAAGGGCCAGTGSGTGTTCTGCCTATACATTTATGTTGGGAGAAAAGGCAAAGACGATGTTCTTCTATGTGGTTTGAAAGCYGCTCTCCTCGAGAAATACCACCTTCTCTCACAGAGGCCCAATCCCCAAGACTGCGGCTGYGGTGGCTTTCTGCCCTGAATGGAGGGACATACCCAGAAGAGCCCAGGCCAAGCCTCTATGGGCCCTGATGAGGTGATCTTGGGTAGAAAAGATCCGCCATGGAGGGAGGCACTGGGTAAAACATGAAAAGGGCCTGAGGCAATTTCCTGAGCTGTGGGGACAAGCCTTGGGGAGCTCCCGCCCATCAAAACCCAGTGCCGTTTGGACAAAATCGACACAAACGATTTTAAATGGTGATTACTCTGAGCTAAAAAACCCTACTTGAATGAACCAGGCTATAAGAGGTTAAATCATGTGAAAACTCTTGTTTTTAAAAGGAACTACATTCAGTTAAGAACCACTTGTGTAGGACATGTCTCAAATAGTATTGCCACTTGCGGGGGGTGGGGGGGAGTGCTTTAATCCCTTGTGCCAGAGAATGCCTGAGACGTTGTATAATGCAACTAGAATAATTGAGTTTCTTGTTCGTTACAAAGATCTCTAGCTGAATACTCAAAATTCTTCAGCAGCTGAGTGGGTTTGAAGTGAATTAACAAGGCTCTYTTAAAAAAAAAAGTAATAATTTTGAGGTAAAACACAAATTTTACAATAGGATTTTGTGAAGCTATGTTGGATGCTTTTGACTCCAAGAAGCCTTGTGCATTATTCTTTGTTGATACTGTTGGGGTGGATTCAGAAAGACAAGTAGAAAGTTAGCCAGAAGTCTTCTACACTGCACCCCAGCCACATACCTTGTTTCCTCGGGATCTGCCTGTACCTCCAGCCTTTGGTAGCTATCCCTGGGGTTGGGGGTGGGGGTGGGGGTGGGGGCCCTGCCAAACTGCCTCACCTTTCTGTAGAGTGGAAAGTCTCTGGGCTCATGAGTCTGTGAGTCCTGTGGATGTGGGGCCTGTGTTTTATTGTCATATTAGGTCTCCCAAGCATGCAATCCAGAGCCCAGACACCTTCAGGGGGACACGACTGTGAGATATACAAAGCCGGTATCAGCTAAGTGACTGTGGGATTGAAAACAAAACAAAACAAAACAAAAAGAGGAAAACCAAGCCCAAACTCAGGAAGACCCACGCTTCCTCCACCCAGCCAGATTCTCACTAAAGCATGGTTCCTCCGTCTCTTCCAGGAGGACGAATTGCAGGTCAACAGAGAGCCCTTCCCCTGCCTGGCTGGTTTGGGAGAGTTGACTGAATCCCGTTTCCACTTTGGTGGCAAAGGCATTTGGGGAGTGGAGGGAAAATCGAGGCGAGGCCCCGCCCGCTATGGCCAGACCAGAGAAGCCAGAGAGAGGGCCCTGGGAGGAGCAGTGTGGCCAGTTTCAAAACAGTAAGGTCAGATGGAGRACGCCGACGGCCATGACGGGGCTCTGAGCTTCGGCAAGTTGAGGTTTTCCTTGTTTCTGGTGGGACGAGACAGGGAGGTAAGGACTAAGGCCACCCAGCTTCAAAGCCACAGAGGAGTGGCCACGGACCCACTGCAGGTAAGAGAGGCCTCTAGTTCAGACTGGGGCAGGGYTAGAACGCACGATTRATTTCCGGTTCTGTTCTTAAAAACAAAACCCCTTCCAGGCTGGTGTTTTAGTAGAAGCCTTGGTGGAAGGAATTTGAGAAGCATGGGGAAAGGGCTTTATTCTGAGCCTCAAAGCGAATCAGTAAGAAAGGGTGTGGATCAAACCCTCCAGCCTCCCCTTCCTCAAAGCGAATCAGTAAGAAAGGGTGTGGATCAAACCCTCCAGCCTCCCCTTCCTTACGGGCTCCTGTGACTACGGCCACTCCAAATCCTCAAGGCACGTGGTTGYGACAAGAACCTTTCTGTTCACTTCCTCACAAAGCCCACAAATTAAGGCCAGCCCTCAGCAGAGGGCAGTGTTATTTCCAAAGTGGCCCTCCCCACTCCCTCACCCCCACCCTCCCACCCCCGGCACCCAGCCCCATCGGTCCAGGTCTCAGTGTCTGCCTGTGATGAACTCGGCACTAACGTGGACCAGGAAGGCTTTTTTCTAAGAGTTAAAGTATGTGCAAAGCCTGTCCTTTAGGCTAAGGTGGTGCCTTCTCACTTTTTTGCTCATGAGTATTTACAATGTCCTTTGCTGTGGGGTGACTGCGATCCACAGTTCAGTCTCCCCCCTCAACTTTTTTCTAGCAAAAAAATTGAAAAATGGTATTCCCAGTGGTCTCCCTCCACCACCAGCATTTATTTTTATATTCCCGCTTTTAAAATTATGAGAGCCATAATTAAGAAACTRGTGTTCAAATCATTTCCAAAACACACATTGTTTGAAGCATTTCCTTTTAAATCAAGTTATTTTTGAAAGTACAAAGAAAAATATTTCTGGTTAAGCGACCCCAGTTAGAATTTACAGCTTCATCCCAGTATATCRGCTAGGTTGTGACCTGTGTCTTTATGAGACATAATTCAAAGATGACCCAAAAGGACCAGGTAGAAGACATTCTGGAGACACTGGGTGAAGAGAGCTGTGCTGAGACTTGGCCTTGGCAAAGTAACCATTAGCATTTATGTTATCCACATGAGCCAAGGCCTAATGTGGATCACATAAATCCCTCTCTCTCCAAAGGGAACAGACTCACCCAAGGCCTCATAACTAGCTGACAGCTGGGCTGAGAGAGAGGGAAGCCAGGTCTCAAGGTTTCTAGTTCAGGATTACACACCAGCCTCTTCCAAAGCCCACAAACCTTATGCCAAATTGGTGGCCTTCCCCCCCCCCCTCCAGGATGGCAGTGCCTTCCAGGGGCTACAGACCCCCTGGGGTAGAGTGAATTCTCTCTGTTTGAACCAGCCATCCAATGCCCTTTTGACTGTATACTCTAAAAGCTGCTCCGCCTCTTCGGCCCTTCCCAAGGCTGGCTTCTTTCTAAGGACTTGGGGGTCAGTTCCAAGGCCAAGGCTCTGAGAGTCTGTCTCATTTTTCACAATTACAACAAGGCTTTCCTGAGATGTGCCCCCGACCCCGCCCCAACACAAGGCCGATGGCACTGCACCCTCCTTCCTGAGTGATACGTCCTCCAGAATGGCACTAGTCAACTCTACCTGGGGTGTGTCCCAATTCCCTAATATTGACACTCACATTCTCTTTGTAGTCTTTGAGGCTGAAAGATCAGTAATCACAAGCAAACCTACAGGGCCTGTTATGACCTTACGATGGGCAGGGTGTCGTGGGGTCATGAGACAGGGGAAGCATTTGGGCCACAGTAAAGAATGGGAGACAAYTCAGGAAAGCTTCACAGGAAGACATTTGAGCTGTGTCTTGAAGCATGAGGTAGAGGCGCAGCGGGCCTTCCAAATCCAGCTCTCCAACCCCTTGCCACAGAATTGATCCAGGGAGCAAAACAGGAAGGACCCGGCAACTCTGGCATAGTGAGTATGTAGAAGGAACTGGGCAGAAACTAATAGCTCCTTCCTTGCAGATTCAGGATAGACCCCCCAAATTGACCTTATTAATCTGTCCAGTTAAACGAACTGAGGTTGCCTGTCAGCCTCTTTAAGACACTCTGTACTTGTCTTCTTAGTTTGCAGAAAGATTTAGTTTTGTAAAAAGAAAACAAAACAAAAAAAAANAACCAGCCATCCAATGCCCTTTTGACTGTATACTCTAAAAGCTGCTCCGCCTCTTCGGCCCTTCCCAAGGCTGGCTTCTTTCTAAGGACTTGGGGGTCAGTTCCAAGGCCAAGGCTCTGAGAGTCTGTCTCATTTTTCACAATTACAACAAGGCTTTCCTGAGATGTGCCCCCCACCCCGCCCCAACACAAGGCCGATGGCACTGCACCCTCCTTCCTGAGTGATACATCCTCCAGAATGGCACTAGTCAACTCTACCTGGGGTGTGTCCCAATTCCCTAATATTGACACTCACATTCTCTTTGTAGTCTTTGAGGCTGAAAGATCAGTAATCACAAGCAAACCTACAGGGCCTGTTATGACCTTACGATGGGCAGGGTGTCGTGGGGTCATGAGACAGGGGAAGCATTTGGGCCACAGTAAAGAATGGGAGACAATTCAGGAAAGCTTCACAGGAAGACATTTGAGCTGTGTCTTGAAGCATGAGGTAGAGGCGCAGCGGGCCTTCCAAATCCAGCTCTCCAACCCCTTGCCACAGAATTGATCCAGGGAGCAAAACAGGAAGGACCCGGCAACTCTGGCATAGTGAGTATGTAGAAGGAACTGGGCAGAAACTAATAGCTCCTTCCTTGCAGATTCAGGATAGACCCCCCAAATTGACCTTATTAATCTGTCCAGTTAAACGAACTGAGGTTGCCTGTCAGCCTCTTTAAGACACTCTGTACTTGTCTTCTTAGTTTGCAGAAAGATTTAGTTTTGTAAAAAGAAAACAAAACAAAAAAAAAAAACATGCCATGAAAGAAAAATACAAAATACAATGTATACATTTCATGTTTTAACTGTTGCATGAACAAGTTCAACGGATAATAAAGGTATCTCACCAGCATTTGAAACAATGCTATGACCAATCTGGTGGTTATAACATATTTAATCACAGATCATGTACCTATGTACCTAGAGTTTTCTAAAATCAAATGACAGATTTTAGCTGTCGTTGGTGAATATTCATGTGGGGATCAGGAAGACCTGGCTCAGTTCCAAACACTAAGTAGATTCACCCCTAAGTCTCCATCTGCTTTACTTTGTCTGTAGAATGGAAGTAGTTGTCTAGGAAGGAAACAAATGGGGTAGGCCATTTCTACGGACTCTTCTAGCTCTGCCCTTTCCAGGACTAAGTTCAAGAAATTCTTTTGTTGAGCAGAGGCCCAGAATGTTCTCTTCACTTCTATCCATCATGGTTATCATTGTGTCTGAAACACTGACTCCCCTTTCCCTCAGGAACTCTTAGCATTGGTAACATATTGACTCAAAAATAGCTCTACTGCTACTAATAATCACTGTCCTGTCCCACTTCAGCCGGGGGGCTTGAGGAGCTAGCTAAGGGCCAGAGAAACAGAGAGGAGCGCMGRKMMGAGACAGAGAATTGCCTCAGGGTAATAAATAGGCTGGCTGCTTTGCTTTGGATTAGGAAACTAGGCCTGAGCTAACAACTGCTCTGTGGAAGCTTGCTTCCTAGCTGTGGAGAGAGGGTAACTGGGCCAGACCTTCACCTGCCAGCTCCGCAGAGGCATTGTGTGTGTGTGTCCCTCAAACCTCTGTTTCAGAAGCCCTCAGAGTGAGGTGAAGAGCTTTAGGCTCAGACTGGACCCTTCCTTCTTTCTGAAGCCCTATCTACCCTATCTACTTCTGAAAGGCAACTGGGCCACCACCAGACTTCATCTGGCCCCTGGTTTACACGACTTTCTACTGAGCAAATAAACACTCATTCCCAAGCCCCCAAAGACCGTCCGTGTATGCCCCCTAATATATCAGCCAGGTGCTGCTAGGGACCGGCTCAGCTCACAACCTTGGGATGGGAGTCTGCTTCTTGGCCTCTTGTCGACTAAGTTCAAATTCCGCACTGCCCCCCCTCAAGAGCTTATGGAACAGATTCATATGGTGCCGTTGTATGCCCAGATAATCAGTGATGATTAAACAATAATTGGATCAATGGATGGACRGAACCATAGCCCTCCCGCAAGTTGCAAGTCAACTACCACCTTTTCTCTCAATGGAAAGCGACCTTAAGAAACGCCTAGGGGARAAGCCCAGCGGACAGTTGTCTCAACCTACTTGTAGGCGGCAAGGCATGTGCTGACCCTGAAGGTGGAAAGGTTCTGTCACCCGTCGTCATTCCCCNCAGGGAATATAGAAAAATCAGAGAATGAGTTCCCCCTTCTCCCACAGGTTCTAGGATCAAGGGCCTTGGCCCCTCAGCGACTTTACTCTGACCAACACACCATGCCCTCCCTTATCTTGCTGTCTATCCTTTGAATGACTACACCTAATTTATCTGTCACTTTGTTTTCCTTAACATGTCAGATTATTCTGTCCTTAGGTAACTTCTACCTAAATTTGGATCACTAGACTTCTAGAAAAATGTTATGATCAGATTTAGAAATAAAAACCCAAGGAGAACTTGAGTTTGGTGCCCAGCACCATATCAGGCAGCTCACAACTGCCTATAACTTTAACACCAGGTTGTAACTCTTCTTTCAGAGCGCCTGCACACATACACATGTGCAGACTCATGCACATATATACATGTGCAGACTCATGCAGACATACACATGTGCAGACTCATTCAGACATACACAGTGCAGACTCATGCAGACATACACATGTGCAGACTCATGCACACACACACATGTGCAGACTCATGCACATATATACATGTGCAGACTCATGCACACATACACAGTGCAGACTCATGCACACATACACGTAAATAAAAATAAAAAAGAATCCCAGAGGGTAGGATGCCACTTAGGATTTAAAAAAATTATCCCGTAAAAGTGCACTTTTTAAACAGTTAAGATTTCTGTAATGGTTTCRCTGCCACAGAAAAATCCACATGAGATTTTTATCTAGTTATAAAACAAGTAAAGCTGCAATTTCAAAATGAAGACAAAAATTAAAAGAAGTGGTCTAAACTTTTTATGGTGCCGCTTTTGTTCTCAGTTGCCCCCTTTAACCACGCTTTTGAGTTCTTGCAAAGGAACTCCGCTGCCATCTTCTCCCCCACCCAGTGACATCACTAAATCTCTTCTCATATACTTCAAAATCYGTGTCTACGCTGGCTCCCCTGGCAGACATGAGCCAAACATTGAAACCACCGCAAATTCAAGTGAACCATCCCGCACTCTTCTAGGTCTCACCTCCCATTCTAATACAAAGGGGCATTGGCTACCCAAGGGAACGGGCGCCCTGCCCAAGCTAACAGTGTGTCACCGACTCTCCCATCTTCCAAGATTCATAGAGTGGACAGTCAGCGGTTGGCCTAGTTGCCCTCAGAAGCGCACTTTTTCAAATATACGTCTCAGCTGTCAATTGTAGTCATTCTAAATAATTGCCCATTTTTGTCTGGGCAAACACTGGCAAAGTGTTAAGGCAGCCATGTTCCACCCTCAGCATCCTCAGCGCAGTCTCCTGGACGCTTTTTTTTCCTAGTTAGTCCCTAGACCTAACACGCACAGACCACAGTCCTGGACCACAAGTGTGGGGTGTACATATAGACAGTCTCCTGTAAAGCACATAAAGGTGAAGTCAGAGTGCAGCCTCCTTTAAGGCCTCTATTTTCTGGGTTTCTCTTCTGAAGCCAAATGACCCTTACAGTTGCCTTTGCTGTTTACTTGGTGGCCATTTTTACCACTAAAACCTAAGTTCCTCGAGGGCAGGATCCATGTCTGATTCATCTCTGGGTCCCCGGCAGGGGTGAACCCAGGGACTCCCCTATACAGACTGCAGGAAGACGTCTCGAGGGTGAGCCCAGCCCTCATTGTGGCTCAAGGTGCCAGGGATCTAGAAGGAGTGCTGGGTGGGAGTCTATGCCCTTCTAAAGCTGGTAATGCCCTCGTTTCTCTCCTGCTCTCTCCCTACTGATTCCTGAAAGACCTTTCTCTTGAACTAGCTTCTGCCAACTGTCACCATGGGACAGAATCCCCTGGGGAGCCTTCAGCTGTTAACAGCTTAGAATGCTGCTGTTCCCAGGAGTCTCTGCCCTCCCTGTAGGACAGWGATGGGACAGGAGTAGGGCACAGAMGGAGGCAAGAGCTGAAGCCTAGCCAGGTGTGGGGGCACACACCTTTAGCCTCAGCACCRCCGGTACTGCAAGGCCAACCTGGTCTACAAAGTGAGTTCCAGGACAGTCAGAGCTGCACAGAGAAAATAAAAACCAACAGAGTAGACAATTCTGCTTCTGAAGGACACGTTCTCCTGTTAGGGGATTGGAGCCGGACAGGGTGAGCAGAGCCTTTGTTTTTGTTGTTCTTTCTTGATGGAAGATATCAGAATTATTCAGGCTRGTCCCGAGGAACAGAAAGATGATTTTTTTCCATCTCAATCCCCATGTTCAGGGGTGCTCAGAGGTGCAAGGGGGCCGTGAGCCATGCAACAGAAGCACAGTAAGGTAATGGGCAACAATGTCCTTGCAGCACGGGCTTCTCTCTTCCAAACGCGGACTTCAGATCTTGACCCCAGCGGCTAGCATCTGTATTTCCTTTTCAGATAAACACAGAACTTCTGGAAATCAGTTCATATGCCAAGAAAAGAAGGATGCATCACAGAGACTTCTCTTTATGATCAAAATGCCAAGTGGAAGAGATAAACAGTTAAAGGAGTGGGGCAAATGTTAGGGGGAAGACTATCAGGAAAGAAACCGGTAGTGAGGCAGAAGTGATGATGGCTTCTACATGGTCTGGTATTGCTCTGTGCATCAATGAGCAGGGTTTTTGCAAACATTTTCATCTTTGGGGTCAGTTGCAAGGTCTGAGTCTGGTGGTTTATATCCTAGAAAACTCAGGGAGCAACTGCTACAGTCTTGTAAAGTTTCTTAAGGGCTTTGGCCATTCTTATAAGCACCTGTAGTATTTCTCTTCTATTCCCCCTGATAAGATCCGCTTCAAGCACGATTACCCAAACCAATCCTTCCTCCTTGGAGTTGCTTCTTGNAAGCCCAGCGGACAGTTGTCTCAACCTACTTGTAGGCGGCAAGGCATGTGCTGACCCTGAAGGTGGAAAGGTTCTGTCACCCGTCGTCATTCCCCAGTTGGCCCATTGCTACCAAGGATCATCCAAGGATTTTGACATTTGTCTTTCATCCCCTACTCCTGCCTCCACAACTCCTGGCAACTCTTAGGACCAAGCTCTTTCGAGCTCGGCCTCTGGTCAGGTCAGCTGCAGGAAGGGAAAGATAGCTGTGCGATCAAGAAGCTCAACCACAGCGGCCCAAACACCRTATCTGCAGCCCTGGCCTGTGCCAGCCTCATGCCAAGGCAAGCCCGTCAGAAACTTATTTGGGTAAATTACTTTCTCATGCAGGACCAATCTCCATGAGAACTCTTTTGCAGGAATGTAACTGATAGAAGGGTGGGGGAAGGTGCCGCCATTTTAACTTTTTAACTTAGAACCTGGGTGTTTAACAACCTCCACTCACTCAGAGTCCACAGCCTATGCTGTACAGATTTTCTCCTGTAAGTTTTAGGGGGAGCACTTAACCAATGAATACTGGGCCAGGGGTGGGAACACTCCCATGGGGCATTCATGGGAGGCTCAATGGAAGAGGTGACATTTGAATTATGCCCAGAGAAGTTGAAGTGGGAAACCTTTATAGTGCTGTATCTGTGGGAGGGCAGAGAGTGTAGGACCAATCTAGGCAACAAGATGGTAGCATGTCAGCCCATAGGGCAGAGCCGGGCACCACCAAATGTGCTTATAATCTACCTGGAAGACCCGTGCTACTAGAGAGTTTTGAGTCCGCATATAAGGAAAAGTCGAGTTTACATCATTTTCTTCATGGAAATTCATACAAAACTTTTTGAGGTAACTTGACTACTGAGGAGTCCTAACTAATGACAGTCAACTTCATGACCTCAACTCAACTTCTTCCTTRGGCATCTTTGGAGTCTTCGAACATTTTTCCACATGAGTTACCCAGGGTATCATGCTCACATTACAGACCCTACTCCTAAGAAGGCTACTCCCAGCCTAACAACTTGTCATAGAGGGTTCTAGAAAAATCACTTCCGTGTTTTCCGACTGTATAAGAGATTGTCTCCCTGGAAGGTGGTTTTGACAGAAAGAGGGTTGAGTTGCTCAAGGAATATTGAGTGGAACTTGCTGTCAGCTGATGGAATGGGATATGGCAGGAAGATGACCCTACAGAGCCTATTCTTACCACAGCCTTCCTGCCTATGAATTRCGAACTCTCCTGGTTGCAAGCCTACAGTCTAAGCAATACCATCCCCAGTTCCTCTAGCTCTCCTCTGGGAACTGATCTCAGTGTTGCCCCCTGAAAGCAACAGCCCTTTCCCAAAAGTGTGCAYGTGGACTTCCTAGTCATTTTCTCTTCAACTGAATGTTTGTGGAGATGTCTGCTCATATTTTTTCCCTATTGTTGCTTAAAAAGAGAAAAATACAATATATTCCCCTTAGGAAAAACATCACTCTTAGAGATAGAAAA